>CAJHNH020007667.1:447500-592500 GCA_905116865.2 Candidula unifasciata
CTTTTGTGATAATAGTTTGTGAATAAGTTTTGCCCTAATGAAAAGCAGACGTTCATGAAGCAGCAGTATGATAAGACCTTTATATGTTTCGGAACTGACTGTCCCATTATTACTTTTAAAGTGAATGGAGTGCTACTGCAGTGACTTGAGCTGTTTGAAAACAGAACTGGAACAGCCATCCCATAGTGTAGAGCAATAATCTATATATGTCTGGATGTGAGAAATACAGAATACCTTTCCTGTTTTCATGAAGAAAGTTGTTAATTTCTGCAAATTGGTAAACCTTTTCACAGTTAGAAAGTGTGTGTGTAAGTGTGTGTGTGTGTGTGTAAGTGTGTGTGTAACTGTGTGTAAGTGTGTGTGTGTGTGCGTGCATGCGCGCGTGCGGGCGACGCATGTTTTTTTCACCAGTTTGTATATGTTTATTGGCACTGGGAATCTTATGCAAACAGAGGGCAGCACTCAAAGGTTGGCAACCATTATTTTAAAGAAACAAGTGAGACAAGATACAGACAGATTTCATGTGTGTTTTATGTATAAATTCTTACCTTCGACCTTTACACATAATTAGGGCTTCAGCAATGGGCATCTGGTGTACTGAATTTGCTCCGTTCATATATTTGGATATTCTGTTCACAATATCTTGAGAATCTGCAACAGTCCCATCAAAAAGACAAGTTAAAAGTAGTTTTCATTAAACTGTCATTTAAATACATAAGATTAGTTTTAATTTGCAAGAGAAAAATATTTGTGTGTGCATGCATAAGATAATATATAGGCAGACACTTGCAGTCACCAACTCGAAAGAGAGGACTAATCACGGAGATGAATGAAGGTAGGTGATATCTTCAGCAATGAACCTCTAGGGCTTGGAAGGTTAAAGAGTAGTATGCATTTATGTCTGTGTGTGCGGGCGTGTGTGCGTGTAAGATGTCGTAAAAGTCGACTAACTGGGAGTTTCCTTTAAAGTCAGAGTGCATCTGCCTGAGAGGCAAGGAACCAACAGTCTGCATATAAATAAGTCAGATTTGTAAAATAGATGCACAGGAATGACTCAGGTTCTGGAATAGGATTACAGTCCAGAAGAAGACGAACAACCAGAACTTTCCGCCAGAGTTTACAGTTGGGGAAATCGAAGAAGATTACATTGTTTAACTCATTCACCAACCTCAAAGCCACAGAGGCGAATTTTAAAGACAAGAAGATCTGACAATAAATAAACAAAACATGCACTCACCCACCCACTTACCCCAATACTCACCCACAAACATAAATATTTCAAGTTAAAAGTTAGCTGCATATCCCATACCGCAATGTCTCCCACTTTTCTTGGTCACAGCGCCTTTTTTTTTTCAATTAAAATTTTTCCACGGTGCCCTAAGTAAAAGTATGACTATTTGTGTCTTGGTTAAAATAATTATGAAGCTTTTACAATATTTCGTGGTGCCCCTGTGAAGAGGTCACAGCTCCCTAGGGCCCTGTGGCGCACAGTTGGGAATCAGTGCCATACAGGATGTTGCAGAACCAGCTGCAGCATTTTCTGGCTGTTTGTGATTTCATTAGGCAATTTTACGTTCAAAAGTTTGCCAGTGGTTCTGAACGGTCAGCTCTCGACCCACTGTTGCAAACAATGCAAAGCGATCTGCTGCCAAATCACCTGTAGTTGAAAAAAAAAAAAAAGGGTAGCTCAGAGTTACTAATACTGATTTTTTTATTTAAAAAAACCACTTCATTTCTGAAAATTGCCTGGTACGCAGGTTTTTAAGGCAAAATCAACCTACCTCTGAGCCGTATTAATCGGAAACAGTAATCCTGACTACACAAACTGAACCCAACCTCTGTCGGGCCCACTAACCTTTTATACAAAGCAACAAAACAAACAAATATAAATATACCTAACTTTGGAGACTCAGGTTTCTCAAAAGTGTCTTTCCACTGTTGATCCAGAAACAAAGAGCCATAAGTGCTGTCTACACTTGCTATGTATTTTCCAATAGAACTGTGACCTAATTAAAAAGATGAAAAAAATTAAGATGATTAAGAGCGGAATAGTAACATGCTTAATTATAGAACAGATGAAATGGTTTAGTCATTTCACACAAAAAACTACCACAGAGAGCCACAATGAAGAAATACAATAAGCACAAAACAATAGGAAGACCACAACAGAGATAGAATAACGTCACTTAGAACAACCATATAGAAAAGAACAACTTAGGGGGCAAATTAGACAGAGTAAACAGAAGATACCTCACATCTATAGCCTAAACATTTTAGATAGGAAAGAAGAAAAAAAAAAAGATGCCTTTCACAATATATGTGGACTTCACATCCTGTATGAATTACAGACACACACAAAACGATTCTGTTTTCAGAATTTAATATGTTTAACAATTTATTTTCTTCAATAAAGTAACTAAGAATTATATTTACTATGCACTAAGCCCAAATACACCAACCATGTTGGATTAAAAATTGTTTCCAGTTCTTAGCCCAGACAAAGCAATTAGTCTTTGCCTAATATTACTACCCAGTTGACCTGAGGTGACAAGAGGTGTCAGAAATATTACATAATCAGCCCTTTCAAACCTGCAAAATCAGGAGAATTAAGTCTGGCCAGCAAGAAAGTCCAGACACTGTGTCTCCACACTTGGCTGGTTTTTCACAACTTTCAGTGACACTGGGTAGAACTAGATTTGGCCCTCTTAAAAATGTTTGACAAGTAGGGAAAGTCAGTAAGAGATTGACACTACAAAGAAAGATAAATGTAGTTTGGAAGTACAGCAGGGGTAGGGCTTAAAGCTTTCCTGAAGGAAGAAGTCTGATAAGATAAAGAGGAGGAGCTAACTCTGCTAATGGAGAGTGAGGGAAAGATTAATACTGCTAGGTGTCTGGAATTCACTGCAGAGTGTGGCCAGCATGCCAACAACTAAGATCTCGAGCAGAAAGTAATTCTAGCTGTGTGAGTCTTGTTTGGCGAATTGCTCAAATTTTCCCAGTTCCCGTCAGGGGCATGGACCAATCAGAACTTATCAAAGCTGAGGGCCCAGTGTTGTGTGGGAGAACAGCAGGCTGGGAAAAGCTAAGCAGGGCCTCAAATCGAAAGCTCTCAACGGTTCTTTTTTTACTTGAATCTAAAGTTATGTATTTTGTTCGTAAACTTCTCATCATCACAAGAACATCTAATCTCAGGTGCTCAGTTCTCTAGCTAAAGCATCTCATTACCACTATACCATCAGCCAGTAACTGGTTGTTCAATTTGTTTAAAATGACAAATATCATCTAAATGATTGTTAGTACAATAAATCAATATATACATTTTTCCAAGTGAATTTGATTTTACATGTTTAACTAAACTATTAGATAGAATTACATTTGGTGTGGGCTCTTTAATAATTCTTTACCAGGAGGAGGTCGTCAGAAGGGGTCACCTGCCCTGTCTAACAATTCTTTAATTAATCTAGACATCTAAAACCTTCTTCCTTCTCCTGTGGGTACCAAGTGCAGCTGTTGTGAATTTACACGATAAGCCAAATATGGCTGTTTTCATGGATATCCAGGACTTTGTCTGAGATCGACATAGCTATGGGGGTGAAGTGTTGAGATTAAACTACTACTCATCACAAAAGCATCTATCCATTCGGGGACGACACAAAGAGAGACAAATTTTATATATATATCACAGCCTTCTCTATTTATAGGCCTAACAGGTCAACGGGCATTACCGTTCTTGTGCAAGAATTGAGACCCTCTGCATCCAGTTTTTATCGAGGAGATGTATACACAAATTAAACTACAGTTTCATTAATTTTCAACATATTTTATAGAACTATACGTCATTTTTAAGGTAAATAAGTGTGCCAATTAAATATATAACAATAAAAGCTCTTACAGACAAACAAAAATGCTTTTGCTACAGTCAACATGAACATAAACATCAATAACGTTTAGATATGAACTAAAAGTTGTTCCAGCAAAAGTAAAGAAATATCAGTGCTAACTCTTTGATTCTGAGAGGGTATTGTTGCATCAGAGGAGCGGGTGGGGGGGGGGGGGGGGTGGTGGTGGTGGTGACATTATTACTTAATCAAATTTAGCGCATAAAAATACTGCTATGAAACATACACATGTCATACACAACATAAATATAAATGATGGATGGTTATTATTATTATTAGTAGACTACTACAACATATAAGTATACTGTTATTTAATAATTAGTAAACAAGCACAATCAGTATGAAATTGATATGTGCAATACTTTTTTCACCCAGAGTAGTTTTCTTAACAGTACTTATAGCACTACTAAATATGTATCTTCAAGGTACAAACAGCACAAACAAATTTGTCCAGTTTCATCTTGTTGGATGAAATCAATTCCTTATCATTGCGAATTTTTTGGTAACAAATATGCATAAGAAATGGATGAACAACCAGAAGTTTCCGCAAGAGTTTACAGCCAGTGTTCGCGAAGCAAATTATAAAAGCCAGTTTACAAAAATTAACACAGACCGTACAACTGCAAATATGCATAAGAAGTGGATGAACAACCAGAAGTTTCCGCAAGAGTTTACAGCCAGTGTTCGCGAAGCATAAGTCAAATAGTTAAGGATTAATATTATTAGTGTACTGCTACAACATATAATGATACTGTTAGTCAACAATTAGTAAAGAGGCAAAGAGTGACTTGCTGTGAGAGGTTAGTTAGTCAATTAAATATTATTTTCATCCACTTCCCTAGAGCTCCGAAATATCTTGACACAATTTATCCACAGTGTGGTTGCGCCATTTATGCATAGTCAATATGAAAGCAATAGTTTTCTTCCACCACAAGATAGTTTGCACCTGACAACCGTCGATATTCTCCAGATATGGCTTCTAAATTACCTGTTTGTATTTTCCCTAAAAGTAAGATTTCTACATTTAAAGTAGAAAAGTAATAAACAGCCAGTTCCCCAAACTCCGAACTACTGACTAGAAACAGTGACACACACATCACACGACTGTCTCCCGTGAATTAAAATTGCTGTAATCTAACAACAAAGTATGAAAATCTTGTATATCCACTTTACAATATCCGCTTGTTGATTTGTAATGCGAATACAATCAGAACACAGAAGTTTGTAAGCATATTATATTGTCACACAATGCAACATGGAAACGCTTCAAGTAACCTATTTTCGAGGGGACTCAGCCAAAATGTATCATGATTCGGTTGTTAGACATTATTACAGAAGGCAGTGATATATATATATATATATATATATATATATATATATATATATATATATATATATATATATATATATATATATATATATATATATATATATATATATATATATATATATATATATATATATATATATATTCACAAATCTCAGCCATTGGTGTTCTGGATCAATTCCATCGATGATATGCCTGCATGCCACTGTCTTAAGCCATCCACCATCATTTCTACTAGTGATTTTTCTAGTCGTTAAGATATTTTCCAGTACTCCTTTTCTCATCACATGACCAGTATAAATATATATATTTCTGGAGCTCCCCTGTGAAGGGGTGAAAAAGAAGAATAGACCCCATGCTCCTCTAACAAGCATGTTATAAAAAGTGACTAATTAGGGGTCTGCTGAAAGCAGATATGCTGGGTTGAAATGTGCAGATATCGCTGCGAGGTACTATTCAGCCTTTTCACCCCATCTCGTCGGGTGCGAGATTTCATAGGGAATTCCCTGAGACAGTCCTAAAGTCTAGGGGTCTTATGACGTGCCTTCTTTCCATGTGTATATACAAAATGCCTAAAAAGGACTTGGCTTTGTTCCACCGGGTCGACACACTGTCTCCCACATATAAGTGGGCAGCTTTATTTTCTCCCAGATGAAAGGGAGCAACTGTCTTTGTGTGAATGACTATTCAAGTGTTAGGGTTAGATGCAGGTATCATGATTAGGTCAAGGAAATTCATGGCGAAGGCCAAGTCACAAAGCAAGAACAGCACTTCCACACAGGGCAGAGTTATGGCAATGAACTAAACACACACTGGAAATGACGCAAAAAACAATAACAACACTGAAAAAAACCAACATATGACACATCTAGAATATAGGAGTTTTAGTATTTTAGTGCATCTAGAATAAAGTTTTAGTATTTTAGCGCATCTAAAATATAGGAGTTTTAGTATTTTAGCGTTAGTGTTAAATGAACAGCAACTAAGACTCACCCTACCCCTAACCCCCACAGACTATAGGACTGTCCTGGGGAATTCCCTATAAAATCTTGCACCCAACAAGATAGGGTTAAAAAAAAAACTAAATAGTACCTGCAGCTTTTTTCTAAACTACATCTGCGTACTAACTGCCTTTCTAAGGGCAAATACAGAAGAAAAAGAAATATTTATCTTATGCCATCATCTATGTCACACCATTTACATAAAAGTTTATTGCACTACAGTTTCATGTCACCAGGTGTTATTTGGTCTTTCTTTATTTCTTTGATTTTGTGGGTTCCAGTGTAAAGGCATTCGGGTTATATTGTTCTCAGTGTGTCCCATCCTGGGCCAGCGTCTTTTCTTCACCTCTTGATTCACTGAAATTCTTTTAGTTCTCTCCCAAAGCTATATATTAGTGATGCTACCATACTGTTTAATTCCCTCTATTCTTTGCAGACAACCATCTCCTACCAGCTGTTTATTACAATATCTTTTTTGCGTTCACCAGCTGTAAACTCTGGCGGAAAGTTCTGGTTGTTCATCCACTTTTG
This sequence comes from Candidula unifasciata, assembly GCA_905116865.2. Classification (NCBI taxonomy): domain Eukaryota; kingdom Metazoa; phylum Mollusca; class Gastropoda; order Stylommatophora; family Geomitridae; genus Candidula; species Candidula unifasciata. Next base: position 454,259 of record CAJHNH020007667.1, read on the forward strand.
GACTGCAGTCCTGTTCTAGAACCTGAGTGTTGAGTGTGCATCAGTTTAACAGATCTGACTCATCTGTATGCAGACTGCTGGTTCCTGCCTCTCAGGCAGATGCACTCCGACTTTGAAAGAAGCTCCCAATTCGTCGACTCTTACGGCATGCTTTTGGGTAGGCAGTGGGTCTATTCTTGTTTTCCATAATAATAAGGCCCTGGAACCCACACGGGGAGTGTTACAATATGTCGAGAGGTACATACCGAATGGGATAACTAGAAATCTGATGTAGTTCTGCCAGTCTGGGGATTTGTTGGAGAAATGCTCTACATAGGGTCGCAGCACAGAGTTTATGTATGCATCTCCACCGACCACTCCCACCTTGATTGGAACTGTTGATCGTGCATTGCTGTTACAACTGAACAAATAAAGAAGACGGGAACATGTATTAAACCCCTGTAACATAACATAAACCTTGACCTATCAGGGTCAGGGAGGTGTATCGATAGAAGCACCAACACACAAAACCGGCCATCTTTCTCTGTCAACTGCTTGATGAATAAATGTATGATAACTTAGTCCTGTCCATTTCTGGAAAGCTTTACCCCATAGAAAAGGAAACATACAATTTTTATAGACACACCAGTGGTTCAAAGTCAGTTGCAAGCAATTTAGGAGGAGACTGCCTTGCACTGATGGTTAGGAGCAGATTGATTTTGTAAAAACATGAGAATTATTCCATTCGGAAAGCAATAGTAAACTACAGAAAGCAAAACTAAAACTGAGATGCCAATAAATGCTGGGGTATAAGAAGTGCTGTAAAGGATATGCAACAGATGTAAATTAAATTTACAATAGAAAATAATAACCCCTTCACGCCTCTCCGACAACAAAAAGTTTCTTTAAAACTTATTTTGAATGGCTTATCCTATTTTCAAGCATAAATTCTTAGATTGTAAAGATAAGAATAGGGTATTTCTCGAAAACACAACTATATTTTGTTGTTGTTCATGTGACTGTATAAGACAGCACTGTGAGCTGAGGTAGCACAGTGACTAGATGCTTGGCTGTCTGGTCAAAGGTCTAAGGTTGAAATCCTCATCAAAGATTTTTCTTCTTCAAAACTGACCTCGGTTCCCAGGTTGACACAACTTAAAATGTTGCTCAGGTAATGTCCTGGAAAGTAAAGGTGGCTGGCATGATGCTGACCACATCACCCACCAAGTGCTAATTGGTCTAAAAGAGTGTTTCTGAATCTTTTCTTAGTCGCAGCGCCTTTTTTCAATTACATTTTATCCACAGCGCCCTAACCTAAGTAAAAGTATGACTATTCGCATGTAAAAAAAAAAATTTAATAAAAAAAATTGTGTATCTTCGGATATTTCGTGGCGCCCCTGTTAAGAGGTGGTGGCTCCCCGGGGCACCAAGGTACACAGTTTGGGAATCAATGGTCTAAAACAATATGAGTGTAGCATCAGCTGCCTTCTTATTCTTCTCTTCCACCTTGTACCTCATCAAAGTGTCGGGGGGAGATGCAACATTCGTCGATGAGCTCTGTCAAGAGCACTATTAAGACAGATGTTCATTTCTGAAAGACTGTTCTTAATGCTATCACTCCATATTTTCGGAGGTCTTCCACTAGCTCTATACCCATTGTAATGTTTCAGTGTAGCTCGCTGTGGCAGATAGTACCAGGTCATTCTTGTTAGGTGTCCATCATCTGCCTGATGCACCATTGAAGTAAAAATAATCCTTTACTGACTTTATATGCCAGCATCATCTTTACATAAGAAGCTGTCGTTAATCATCTGACACCTCACATCAGTGCCCAGCAGTGTTTCAAAAGCTGTCATAAAGTCTCAGTCAGTCAAGTGCATCTCCACAATGAAAGGAGAAAATAAAATAGTCCCACTGCCTCCCTAACAAGCAAGTCGAATATAGTGACTAATTAGGGGCGCTTCCTTTCAGTTGGAGGTGAGGAACCAATAGTCTTCACAGGAATAAGCCAGATATGTAAAACAGATGTGCATACAAAACTCAAGTTCTGAAACAAGAGATGCGAGTCAAGAAATGAACCAACAACCAGAACTGTTTGCCAGAGTTTACAGCTAAGGAGAGGAAGGTTGACCAAATTGGATCTCTGACAGTCTGTTTTTCATCATGGTTGTGTACCCTCTGAGACTGCTATTCATCCATTGCTTGATGTTATCTCCCAACTTGTAACACTGTCTACTTGCTCGCTTACCTTTGATCGTTCCCGCCAGTATGAGTCTTATAAGAGTGTTATTCTTTAAACATGGCTGGAATAATTTAATTCATCTCTATTTCTGTCAGCAATTCTCTTTTCAGTCTCTCAGGAAATTCTGTATTTAACTGTTTTGTTTCCACGAGATACAATTTCAGTTTAAACATAATTCTAAACAAGCTTAATTAATAATAACTAGGTTAGTTAATTTTAGCCCTGCAAACTTTCTTACAATTTCTGAATTTTGGTGACCAAGTAGAAAACGGCTGCCTTGACGTCTGCCTCAGTGCAGGTACATATCAACTTCAGCTGCCGATCCTGTACTTTCTGAGCAAGCATCTGGCCTTGCCACTCTGAGGTATTCACCAGAAAGACAGAGTCTGGCAGGTGATCCTCGGTGCTGTCAAACACTGAACTGAGCTGTTCTAGAAGAGCTCTGCGAGGCTGCACAGAAACACAAATATGGGAATAATAAATACAAGGCACCGTTCACCACAATCAGACAAATAACAGTAACAAGTAGGTCCACTTATTAACCCACATTTATAAATTATCACTTTAAAAATGAAATAACACAAACACAATTTATGGTTGCCCCTTAAAAGTCAGTTGGCATGTTGTGCTGTGGTTTACATCAAGGCTGTGATATTTAAATCTATGGGTCAATCCCATCTGATTTCAGGAAACCATTAGTTGCCATTTATGACATGCTTGTTAGGGGTCCCCCCCCCACCCCCCTTCCCCCCAACAAAAAGGAGCTCCGGATACCCACAGAGAGGAACAGTCTAATTATCACAATTGTTGGAAATGGGGGGGGGGGGGGGGGGGGGGGGGGGGGGGGGGGCAACTTAACATAAATTACATTTAACATGTATAATATTCTATTAACTTGTAGAATACAGTAAAGACCCTTTTTCACACCCTGAGGCGTATGGGGGATAGTGCTACACCTATATTTTACAGACTAATCAGCACTTGGTGAGTGATCTGGTCAACAGCTGTCTTTACTTCCTAGGATTTTACCTAGTACCTACCTATGGCTGGGTCTATAATAGTATAATCTGATCTAATTAACAAACAGTCTATGTAATATCAAACAGATAAATATATCAGAGAGAACGTAACCTTGGACTGAGGGTGGTGGGAATGGATAGCTGGTTAAATACAGAGTCAGTGGTGCAAGAGCTGATCAACGAAAATTCTAGCCCAGGTGACATTACAATATGTACGGATGGGTCTGCAGTGAGAGGTAAGAAGAGTGGGTGGGGTTTTATTGCTAAGATGAAAGGACAAAGTCAGAAATGATATTATCAGACGGACTGCAGGAACAATACCCTGCAGCAAATTCATTGAGAAACAGAAGATCAAATGGTTCGGGCATTTTAGTTAGATTGTGGCCAGAACAAGTACCAATTCAGGCGCTACACATGAAAGGAACAGAAGTGAAAGCAAGAGGCCATCCTAGAAGAACACTGATTGATGACATTAAAGAGCTTCTACATCGACATGGAATGACAGTAGCCATTGCTGCCCATCAAGCAATAGATCGCAAGCTGTTCCTCCCCACAATATCACTACAACCAGTATGAGAATGGAGCTGGAGGCAGCAACGACAGCTTTCCGATGGGTGGAGAACAGCACAGTCTAAAATGTTGTAACAGACTCACAGGGCATGCTTTGGAAAACTGAAACTCATGTCCTGCGTGCAGAGTGGCTTTTATCACTTGATAAGACCCAGATCAAGAGCATATCATGGTAACCAGCAGGCTGATAGACTGGCTGCTACCGTTTTTCTGGGCAGTGAGCAACTATGTGATAAAGCAGATGTGGTGAAGGCTTTATTATAGGATCAAAAAGACAGTACAAAAGAACAAATATGGAATCCATACACTGAAACATCAATTCAACGGGGGTTGAGCATAGGTTCTGGAAGATATTCAACATTGAAGGGGGAAACAGAGGCAGACTTTTAATCAGATTACAACCAGTACTATAAGCATGTAAACTCTTTACTGGTTACTGAAGAAGGAGACGGATCACATGTGGGAATGTCCCAAGAGCAGTGATGTCAATTCTTTAGCCACTCATTCATTCAGACAAACATAAATATCCAATATCAGAAAACAAAATAAAAACATTATTTATCCTAATTATTATACAGAAGGGTTAAACAGGAGTTTATTGATTAACTCACTACTATTATTTCATTGCAGATTAGAAAGCTGTAGGTTTTGGATTTGTTTCTTTCAAAAATGACCTTGGATCCCAGGTTGACCCACCAAGTAAATTCCTGGAAAGTAAAGACAGCCGGCATGATGCTGACTATATGGCCCACCAAGCGCTGATAGGCCTATCAAATACAGGTCTAATGCCCAAAATACCTAAAGGCATTTAGGAAAAGGGATCTTTACTTTTAGTAAAACAAAACAAAACAAAAGTATAGATGCCTTTTCACGCCTTTAGGCGCCTCAGGCATATGGGAAGAGAGCCCATATTTTTACAGACCAATTGGTACTAGGTGAGTAATGTGGTCAGCATTAGGCTGGCCATCTTGGCTCCCCAAGACATACATCCTGGTACACATTTTAGGATGGGTCGACCTGCGACGCCCCTATACCATGATAAAAATCCACGCAGCCAGATGTGGTTTTCAATCGCGGTATGTTGGAATTACGAGTTGGACTCGCAACGCCTTCTTCACTTTTTTTTAAATTCACAAAACAAGCAGTTAGGAAACATTTTAACATTATTATTTTTAGCCATAATTGTGTTCAACATTCAAACAGTTTGTCAATTTCCAATGCATCTTTTAAAATGTGGATGCTAATTTTATTTCTTATTGAATCTACACAGCTGCTGCTTCTGAAGGTAATAGCAGTTAATGGCACATTAAGATACTTTAAATGCATATACATGTTTATTACCCATATTTTGTTTGTTTTCTTTCAACAATAAAAATCAATGCAAACTGGCCATATTATAATAATAATGTTAAGTTAGGAAAATACTTATAAAAACCTTAAACAAAACGCAACAAACAAAAACTGTGTTATTATCATCTAATAATCAAACTGTACATCGCTTAACTTCATATCTTAGTTTAAATGTAACTAAAAGAAGAAAAATTTGAATCTTCTTCTTCTTCACTAAATTATAATACACTTCAGAAATATTTTTTCAACAGATATGCTTCGTATGAGTTAATGAAATGTGTCTAGAAGGTATGGTTTTATAAGACATGCGTACATAAGTAGTGTGTTAAAATAAATATTTGTGTGTGTGTGTGTGCGTGCGTGGGTGGGCTTGCGCACGTGTGTAATGGAAGCAAGCAGTTTCACAAAGGAAAAGAATATGGCTGATAACATCCACATTTAAAAAAATCTTAAGTGTCTGCACAATTTCACCCACCTCATGGCCTTTTCTATCACATAAAGATTTAAATGTGAAAAGCAAACAATATCTTACAAGTGTTAGTGATAAAATAATTACAAATTATAGACAAAACAAACTGAAGCATGTTGATTAAGTGAAACAAAAAAAATGATTGAAAAATTCCAATGCCTATATTGGTTGCTAATAAGCCAACACACGTGATCAAAAACTGTTGCTGAAAATATGAATGCTATCATTGAACTGTTGCTGTCCCTTGTATTTAGCATGCAAGGAAAAACAAAGAGATCTCATGAACCAACTAGACTAAAGGGGACAGTTCCCAAGAATATCATGAAAATGTTGCACCATCTGCAGAGTTAACACCAAGAGGCAAGAGGAAGGGAGAGAAACAGAAAAAGAGTGTGGCAGAAAGACAAAAAAAAAAAGGGGGGGGGGGGGGGAGAAACATATAAATAGAGTGACAGAAAGACTGAAAAAAAAAGGGGGGGGGGGAGAAACAGATAAATAGAGTGACAGAAAGACAGAAGAAAAAAAAAAGGGGGCGGGGGTGTAATCTGAAAATGTAATGTTATGTCACAGCAGACCAGTCCCTTGGCATCTGGTGGCAGCTGGTCTAAGAGAAAAGCTCTGAGAGGCAGGTAAGATATCCACACAATGCTTTTCTTATCTGGCAGCTTCTTCAGCATGATTTCTCTAAACATATTGGTGTTACCTATCCTTCAGCGTAAAGAAGATCGGCAAGAAAGGGATGCAACATATGGTCTCTATAATACTGTCCAGGTTTTGTGCTGTGGGTGAGCAGATCTTGCTAGCAGTAATCATCACAAGGGCTGTGATTCCCATGCCTCCCTACGCATACGCTAAATATGGAGGAGAGGCAGGTTTACCGGTTGTTTTTTAATTTGCTGCTTGTTTTTGCTTCTAACAACAGCTGACCATTTTCCTCCTATGTAGAAAGGATATAGCTTTGTCATCCAGCTAATGAGTTAATTGCATGGCGTAGATTTAATTTGGAATGCTTTACAACTGTGCCTAAAGTGGTTTGTGTTGTGAACTATAGATTCAGAAAATGGTGACTGGCCAGTTTCAACAGAACTGGTGGCACCTTCTGTGATCAATCATGTGTGCAACTGCTGATCTGTTGCATCTGCTACTTCCACTGATAATAAACTGCATTTCTAGTGACATGACTGTTTGTGTTGAAACTTTATATGATTGCTTTTCCATTTAATGCATATGTGTGCTATTCTCACTTGCCCTAGCAGTCGCAGAAAAAAAAAGGGGGGGGGGGGGGGAGAGAAACTACCACATTACTACCCCAAGAAACTTTTCATGGAAGCCAATTAAAATTCTATGGTTAAGCACCAGAAAGGAGATCAAAATTAGAATTTTGAGATAATGCATCTTCCCTGTAGTAACATACAAATGCGAGTCGTGGACTATATCCCAGTCCTTAAGAAAGAGAGTAGGGGCTTTTGAGCTGAAATGCTATAGAAAGATTCTCAGAATATCTTATACAAAGAAGAGGTGAAATACTGACGTCTTGAAAGATCTAAACATCAAGAAAGATTGGCTAATAAACAGCATCTTGTCTCAGAAGCTGAAATATTTTGGTCATATCAAGCGCCACGACAGATTAGGAAAAAAATATTAGCAGAAGGCATGGTACCAGGAATAAGGGGCAGGGGCTGACCAACAGGAAGATGGGCACAGGATATAAATGACTCCTTGAGTATGAAAGTGCATGAGGCGGGAGAACTGGCGAGAGACCGAGTTTCTTTCAAGCAGACCGTGATGAAAGCGATGTTCTGCAAAGGACCTGCTACACATTGATGATGATGTATGCTACTTGCTTTGCTGAGACTACAGTCTGAGTCTCCTCCATGTCTCCACAAAGGACAGTGATGAACACTGTGTGGTTGTTTTTTTTTTTTTGTTAGCACAGGAATGGAGCCGCTGCTGAGTCATCTGTTTGCTATAAAGCTGAAACTGCGATAACCTGATAACAGTATTGGGTTCTTTATTAATATCTTACCCCAGATGACACTACAGGACAGTCCAACATTTTAGGAGGTAAGACTGGGTTTCCCCGCTTTTGATGCTTTTAACGACCCCAAACATATATAGAACTGGCCCTAACCCCAACCCATCTACGTCCCATAAGAGAGTGCAGCCTAGGTCCCACGACTGCATGCAGCTTATCCACCACCCCCTGAAATATTAGACTGTCCCGTGAACTGTGAATTTCCCCTGTTTGGGGTAGGATATCAATAAAGCACCACACTATTGTCTGGAAAGCATTAGTAGCCAATGGCACAACACCAGTTGACAAACTAATCGTCTTATGAACCTGAATCTTTCCTGTGGCATCACCTATGACAACATGGGGCAAGTGTCACTGGTGGGTAACCTATGTTTTATTATCGGCCAGATTCAGCATCGCAACAGGAGAATGAAACTCAGGAGTTGCAACCTGGGTGGACCTGCCTCCACAGAGCATTAAGAAGGCAAAGGGGTCCAATTATTCGGTGAAGGGGGACATTTTCTAAGAATCGGAAGCCTCCTGTTGTGCTCGCTCTTCTATATAGTTTTGTTACGCAGGTGTTGGTCATGGACTATGTCACAATCATTAAAGAAGAATCTTTAATTTGAAATGTTACCAAGAAATTTTTAGAATACTAAGGATCGAGAAGCAAAAAATGCTCAGATTTTACAAGATATGAACACTGAAGAAAACTGACTCCATGTCTTTGAAACCGAAACACCCTATACATTTCAAACACCAAAACAGCTGAGAAAGAACAGAAATGGAAAGCAGGGTCCCAGAAGAAAACGCAGGCGCCAACAAGCACAAAGGTAAGTAAAGTAAAAAAGTAAAGATCCCTTTTCACGCCTTTCGGCGCATCGGGCATATGGGCAGAGCGTCCCATATTTTTACAGACCATCAGCACTGTGGGTAATGTGGTCAGCATTACGCCGGCTGTCTTTACTTTCCCAGGACAGCCCATCCTGGTACCGATTTAAGGCTGGGTCGACCTGCGACGTCCCATACCACGACAAAAATCCACGCAGCCTGCAGTGGGTTTCGATCGCGGTATGCTAGCTTACGAGGCGGACTCGCAACGCCTTACATCATATATTGGTGACACCTTAGGAATGAAAATATAGGAAAACTGGTAAAGGATCACGGCACTTATGGCCAAGTTGTGACTGAAGTAACATTCTGTAAGGGACCTGCTAAATAAGGATACCAGACTTCAGCCCAATCACACAACCTAAGCTCCTGAACTTATCAGAAAGAGAAAAGAAGCTAGATAATACCTGTAATTTTTACGCCCCCCCCCCCCCCCCCCACATTAAGCTATTTGGAAAGCTGTGGGTGCAGTGGCTAGATGTTCACCTGCTGGCCCAGTTGTCATGGGTTTCAACAACCATCAAGACATTTTTTTCCCCCAACTGACTATGTCGACATAGCCTAAAATCAGAAGCAATTAATTTTCTGGGAAGTAAAGGTCTGATACTGACCACACCTACAACCGAGTACCCAGTAGTCTACACAAATGAGCCTAGAATCATGTGCCCCTTGTGTCCAATTCCTCATAAAAGTCGCTGTTTATGAGATGCATTGTTAATGCAACCGGCTGTGTTCAGGCCTGCACAGCATTTAGGAAGTCAGGATATGAATATATTTATTAAAAGTAACATTTAGGGGGGGGGGGGGGGGGGGTGGTTCCCTTGTAAACAAAATAGCTCCTTTTTAAAGCCATGTTGAGTCAAACTTTCCCATAGCCTCTGTGATAGAGGTCACAGGGTCATGTCATGAGTAATCTAATATACATATTCATATTGTTTTAGGCTATGGGAAATGTATTCCATTTATTGTTTCTTTCTGTTTGTGTTTACTGATTACTCCCTTAATATATCTTTATATATCATGGATCAGAGAAACAAAATTTGTTATGTACAGAAACACATTTTACAAATTTATTAGGTACCTGTATAAATTTTTTTTTGGAAGGATTTGTTTGGGTGAATTTCCATCAGTTAATGACCAATTTCTGTAAGTGTTACCTAGGCAACAGGGTTAAAGGTAAGGGGATCAGCTTCATTGCACCAGAAAATCGCCTTATCCACAGCCTTGGCGTTCTTAGTCCAAGAGGTATCAATATCCAACATACCTTCATCTAAATAGTTCTAATCTTATCACATTTTAAATGTTAATTTTTTTATTTTATTTCATATTATTACCTTATTCTATTTCTTATCAGTATCATTTATGTATCATTACCACTTGCATTTCTTTTATTCCCAGTATTGTGACTATATTTTTTAGCCATCGTTTATTTTATTTTATTTCATTTTTTCCGCATCACATTTTTTTAAAGCGCTCACGTCACCCCTTAGAGATCTACATACTCTCCATTCCTCGTTTGTGTCTTTCACTTGTGTTTGAAAAAGGCTGCCCAGCCGAAACGTTACGTTTTGTTGTTTTGTGCACGTTTTCCTCTTTCCCATTTTGTTGAGCTTTTTAGTCAAATTTCTCTGGAATTCATTGTATTAGCTTGACTGCAGTCACCCCCATAGTTTAACCTTCATTGCACCAGGTTTTATGCCATAAGGCTTTCTTTCTTTCCCAGCGGAGTGGCTATTTACCTGCTCAGAGTGCTGCACACTGCATGAAACTGTAGCTACAACAACAGACATTAAACACCTGTAAACCAAAGAATTGGGGATGAAATAAGACAAGAAAAGCGTCCTTCACTTAACCAAGTGAGTGAGATAGTATGGTCGCTTTTCTTTCCCACGACTTTGATACCTTATTTAGGAGGGTAGATTAAACTAAGAGATTGTTGGAAATGTTTCATACCTGTCACTACTGAGAATTAAACATGGAGTCACTGTGTTGAATGGGAGCATACAATGAGGCTGGCTAAGATGACATATATAGTCAGACTTATAAAAACTTGACCAATTTTACAGTGATGGCCAATCATAGAAACATGGAGTTTGTTGATATCTGCAACAATGAATCTCAAGGAATGGTAAAGAAGAGCAGAAGGGCGGGGAAGGACAGGGAGTAGGAGACTGGAGGAGGAGGAGAAGGAAGAGAAGAAGAAGATCAGTGTTGGTAGATGAGACACACAAAAAGACTTTAAAAACATAGATGAAAAACAGTGAAAACCAAACTCATGTAGGTCACAGTTTGCTGATGAAGACAAAGCATAGTAAAAAAATAAAAAAAAATAATTAAAAATTATTTAATATTCAAGATCATTTCTGTAAATGTATTTAATGTGCAGGACATGAATCCAGTAGAAGTTAATAATGAAAAAAATGCTACTTGGAAGAAAGGCCTAGGAAACTCTAAATCTCAAATGAGATAGATAATATAACTAAAAAGTTGGAGCAACAATACATTTTAAAAGCAGTCTTGAAACTACTCCATATTATAAGTATTTGATAATGTCAACACATAAAGCTCAAATTGTAACAGTGTTATTTAAACAAATTATATGTACACACATATACAAAATAAAATGCTGTTGACTAATAAAGCAACACAAATACTAGCTACATGCCAAACTGATGTTAAGCAGATAAACAAAACACACAAAAAAATATATAAATTATCAAACTGCTAGCATATGCAAGAAGAAGTCTGTTAATGACGAAGGCAGTCAAAATTAGTTTTTTGAAAAAACGTTTGAAAAAAAATGAACCAAACATCATAACTGACCAAACAACGATCCTCTCCTAAACTACTCCTGCGTGGATGAATCCATTCCATACTGTTGGTCTTTTCCTTAAAAGAAATGCTTCGAACTTTGTCTCTGTAAAATTCCTTGCTTTTGCGTCGCAGGGCACGGGGTTTGGGCAATGAGTCCCTTGTTCTTGCATTATATGAATCGAAAGGATCACACTCGAAGTCTGAATTGCGCCACTTCTGAACCCATTGCAAGAGGGAAAGAAGAAGCACACAGGCAATGGATTAACACAATGCATGTGGGAGATGGTGAGGAAAGGAGTACAGTTCAGTGAGAGGATTAGAAAGAAAGAAAATTCTATATCCAATTACTTGTACCATCTGCTTTTCAGGGATGAAAATTATGTCTCGAACAACACTCGGGAAAGGTTGCTAAATTAGTACTGGGCAGGTATCAAAAATATTTACAAAGCTGCAGACATTCTAGGTTTTTTTTTTTTTAGTTTTTGACATGACCTTCATAAATCAGAACTTTGAAATGGGCACATGCATAAATAAAAACACAACTTCACTCAAATCTGTTATTATAGTGTCATTAACCCTCTACCGTGCATTTCATGAAAACAAACAGAAAAAATACTGAGGCTTTGGGAGATGGTTTAAAAAAAAAAAACAAGAGCTGAAAGAATTGAATATGAGACAAGTGAATTTGTTGCGGCATTAAGATAATACCTCCAATATAAATTAAATTTTCTATTAAAGAAACGATTCTCTTGGCTATTTTTAAAGATTGCTTTCTCTTTCCTTTTAAACCTATTGTTAATTCTTATAATTTTTCAAGACTTTATTTTACCATTAATACACTGCTTCTTGCAATTTTGTCTAAAATTTTAATTTATTATTCATAATGAACTTCTTGTAATGAATATTATACTGTCCTACTCATAATATGTTACTTTATGTGATTGTTCAAAGACATATTTTCCTATAAAGTTGTTTACAGAAATGGTTTTTTAGATTAAACAATTTTCATGGTTTTAGTTATCTCATGTTTAAGTCCTCATAAAATCATAAAAACTAAGACATTTATAAAATTATACAAAGGTTTCCCAGAAGCTCAAGCCCCTGCATAAAGCAAAATTATAATGTGTTTTGACAGAAAATGCTTAACTGTTTTGGAACATGAAAGCACTTAGATACGAAAAGGAAATAGAGAATGGATAAGACAAAAGCATAGCATAAGAATCATGCAAATGACTTTGCTGAATGTGAACTGTCTGGTAAATTCAGTACTTAAATAAAGTAAGAGCTAAATTATTAATCTGAGAACAGACAAAACATAAACAGATAGAAAGATAGAATTTGCTTTCAAATAATTCAGAATTAAATGCTGCTATTCCCTCTCACATGCTTACTTTTTAGACAAGTTATTCTATAAGTTGTTATGTGTCTAATTATTATAACTCATTTGATATGAAGTAATGAATGATATGTACAACCTTAACCTTTACTTTGTTCCCCCACACAGCTGTTAAAGGTTTTTTTTTTTGGGGGGGGGGGGGGGGGGGGGGGGGAGCCAGAATGGCATAGCAGTTAGTAATGCTCACCTGCCAAGACAAGAAGTGGCAGGATTGTCCACCTCACCAGTACAGCTCAGTCAGAGGGCGTTCAAGCCTCATGGAAGTGGGTACCAGGTACTGTCCGAAGCATTCTGGGATTTATCTAGGAAAGACGAGCAGGAGGGGAACTCACCACCCACCCTCATGGGTCGTGGATCAGACTGTGTGATGACCTAACTCTTCACATCCTCAAGGGTCCTGGCCCTGACTGTGTAATGACCTAACTCTTCACATCCTCAAGGGTCCTGGCCCTGACTGTGTAATGGCCTAACTCTTCACACCCTCATGGGTCGTGGATCAGACTGTGTAATGGCCTAACACTTCACATCCTCAAGGGTCGTGGATCAGACTGTGTAATGACCTAACTCTTCACATCCTCAAGGGTCCTGGCCCTGACTGTGTAATGGCCTAACTCTTCACATCCTCAAGGGTCCTGGCCCTGACTGTGTAATGGCCTAACTCTTCACACCCTCATGGGTCGTGGATCAGACTGTGTAATGGCCTAACACTTCACATCCTCAAGGGTCGTGGATCAGACTGTGTAATGACCTAACTCTTCACATCCTCAAGGGTCCTGGCCCTGACTGTGTAATGGCCTAACTCTTCACATCCCAGTGGCAGTATCTGCTGTGGGACTATCTTTGCCGCTAATCCTTTGTTCATGACTTTAATGTCTCAATCTCTGTAACCGTTAGTTCAGCTCTGCTTCATATGCTACACTAGCTCTGCTTAACATCCTACATTAGCTCTGCCTCACATTCTACACTAGTTCTGCCTCACACTCTACACTAATTCTGCCTCACATGCCACAGTAGCTCTGCTTCAAATGCTACACTAGCTCCGCTTCACATGCTAAACTAGCTCTGCTTCATATGCTAAACTAGCTCCACTTCACATGCTAAACTAGCTCTGCTTCATATGCTAAACTAGCTCCACTTCACATGCTAAACTAGCTCTGTTTCCCTTGCTACAGTAGCTCTGTCTCACATTCTACAGTAGTTCTGCTTCATATGATACAGGAGCTCTGCTTCAAAGTCTAGAGTAGCTCTGCCTCACATTCTACAGCAGCTCTGCTTCATATGATACACTATCTCTGCTTCACATGCTACACTAGCTCTGTTTCACTTGCTACAGTAGCTCTGCCTCACATTCTACAGCAGCTCTGCTTCATATGATACACTAGCTCTGTTTCACTTGCTACAGTAGCTCTGCTTCACATGCTAGAGTAGGTCTGCCTCAAATTCTACAGTAGCTCTGCGTCACATGCTACAGTAGCTCTGCTTCATATGCTACGGTAGCTCTGCTTCATATGCTACAGTCTTACATGCTGCACTAGCTCTGCTTCGTATGCTACATTAACTGCTCTGCTTCACATGGTACACTAGCTCTGCTTTACATGGTACACTAGCTCTGTCTCACAAGCTGTACTAACTCTGATTAATATGCTGCACTAGCTCTGCTTCATTTGCTACAGTAGCTCTGCTTCATTTGCTACAGTAGCTCTGCTTCATATGCTACAGTAGCTCTGCTTCATATGCTACAGTAGCTCTGCTTCATATGCTTCAGTAGCTCTGCTTCATATGCTACAGTAGCTCTGCTTCGTATGCTTCAGTAGCTCTGCTTCATATGCTTCAGTAGCTCTGCTTCATATGCTACAGTAGCTCTGCTTCATATGCTTCAGTAGCTCTGCTTCATATGCTTCAGTAACTCTGCTTCATATGCTACAGTAGCTCTGCTTCATATGCTTCAGTAGCTCTGCTTCATATGCTTCAGTAGCTCTGCTTCATATGCTACAGTAGCTCTGCTTCGTATGCTTCAGTAGCTCTGCTTCATATGCTACAGTAGCTCTGCTTCATATGCTACAGTAGCTCTGCTTCGTATGCTTCAGTAGCTCTGCTTCATATGCTACAGTAGCTTTGCTTCGTATGCTACAGAAGCTCTGCCTCACATGCACTAGCTCTGCCTCACATACACTAGCTCTGCCTCCCATACACTAGCTCTGCTTCATATGCTACACTCTCTGCTTCATATGCTACACTCTCTGCTTCATATGCTACACTCTCTGCTTCATATGCTACACTCTCTGCTTCATATGCTACACTAGCTCTGCTTTATGTGCTAGTGGCTCTGCTTCATATGCTACAGCAGCTCTGCTTCATACGCTACATTAACTGCTCTGCTTCACATGCTTCACTAGCCCTGCTTCATATGCTATATTAGCTGTGCTTCATATGCTTTATTAGCTCCTATATGTCAAGGCAGGCCCAATTTTAAAGTCAAGGGTGTCAATCACTGTAAGAGTTAACTCTTTCACTGCCAAGCAGTTATTATTTTAACTCCTACTCTAAGAACTGTGTTTAAAATCAGTAAATGCTTGTGCAAGTTCCGGGCCCCACTGTTGGTAAACCAAGAACAAATCCCACTGCTCCCCCCCCCCCCCCCCCCCCTCAAAACAAGCATGTTGTAGGAGTTGACTTACTGGGGGGCAACATTCAAAGTCAGAGAACATCTGCATGATGTGACGTGCGGAACTTAACGTTCCGTAGGCTTCATTGATTTGACGAGTGTAAAAGTGACTAGGGGTGTCGCAATGTAACAAATGGCATCAACACTTAACATGCCACTGGCCAAGAGTAACACAACATGATGAATGCTGAAGCTTCCAACGTAGCAGAACGAGAACTCTCTTTAAAAGTTCCATTTGTGTATTGACAATATCGATAATCGACACAATGAGAAAATATGTAAGCAACAACTCACACTCGCTCAACCAAAGCAGCTCGCTCGTACATCCATGTATTGATATGTCCTCACGATAGGTCGCAGTCCGACCTTGAGATCCAGGCGATTATCTTCGTCCTCAGACAAGTCCGAATTAAGCAATGAAAGTATACCGGCTTACTGCCGAGAATGTAGTGTTCACCAGCTTCCTGCTGAGGTCTATCTTGGAATCCCGGGGTAAAACGTCCTCAAGGATCCAACTTCATATAACGTTTGCTTCCGTGGAATCCCGGGGTAAAGCGTCCTCAAGGATCCACACGTCCGTCTCCTTCGGACTATAAACATCAACTGCCTTTGACAACAATCCTTCACAACGTTACGTATTGTTTTGACGTCTTATTTGCTCACTCCGTACTGGTGCGTTCTGGTGCACATTCGCACGCGACACCCCCCCCCCCCCCCTCAAAACAAGCATGTTGTAGGAGTTGACTTACTGGGGGGCAACATTCAAAGTCAGAGAACATCTGCATGAGAGGGAAAGAACCAAGAGTCTGCATACAAAAAAGTCCAGATCTTTAAAAAGATTTGCACACAAAACTCAGATTTTGGAACAAGACTAAACTCTGGAGGCTGAAAAATGCCAGAATTTTCTGCCACAGCTTACAGAGGGTGAACGCGAAGAATAAAAAACACACTAAATGCTGAGATCTGACGGGGCTAAACAGAGGCATAATGGGGCAGCAGTACTTAAACAAATTATTTGGATACAAAAGGGCAGAAGGCAGAAAGAACAAACTTATTATCTTGTAAATGATAAGGAACGTATGGTGCATTTCTTTATACTTACAGAGTATAAAAAGCCTTTTTATTTGTCTTTGGGTTAAACATTATATAATGAATAAATAGTGTGGGCAGGAAGCTGCAACTGAAGGAAATGTAGGCATAGTGACAATGCTAGAAAGAAATAGATAATTAAGCAGGTTCTTACTTCCTGGCATAGCTGGGTCATAATAGTCTAGTTCAGAAAACAATAAAAAAAGACATACCATAAATCTATCCGATTATGCACAAAGACAGACACATTAACCACTAATAATTAGCAATTCTGAAAAGCTGAATGAAAAAATTAATGACTTTTTTAAACTTGACACAAATACTATGCAACAAGTATACACACACTGATTTAAAGTCCAAATCTAAACACAATAGTTTAATTAGCAATACATGCAGATAATGAAGAAACAATGTATGAATAAGTTTTTAAGTCATGCATGATTTTCAACATGGAGCTTTAGGCAAAGAAACTGCATTCTGCTACTTATGACAACTGAAGACATGCTGGCTCTGGTTAAAAACTCTGCATAGTTTATAGTACAGCGACTTCTTTTATAGGTGGTGTAGGGGCTAGACGCTTGTCTGCGAATCAAAAGGTGTGGATTCAATCTGAAGGAGCTGGATTTCTATTTTGTTTTGTGTTTTAAATTATCTTGGCTTCCATGTCGACCCAGCATTAAATGAGTACCAAGTAGAGAGAGAATCTACATTCTTTGGTCATGTGATGAGAAGGAGAAAACTAGAGTACATCATGATGGTAGAAAAGTTGGAGGGAAAGAGGCAGAGGGAGACAGAGAGAACAGATGCTGGACAATTTGACATCATGGCATGGAAGATCATCTGTGTTAGAGTTGATTGAAAGTACACGAGACAGAAGGTTGTGAATAGACATGACTACCAACACCACATGACATGGGCTTTAAGAAGAAGCAGTCAAGTCCTGGGAAGTAAAGGCCACTGGTGTGATGTTGACCACATCACCCACCAAGAGCCAACTGGCCAATAAAATTATCAAATACTAAACGCCCAATATGCTTTGAGGCACAAATTAGGGTCCTTAACTTTGCTATAGAGAATAATGGGTTGAGTCAGTCAAATCCTGTGTCAGAGAAGGCTAACCAACGTGTGTCCTATCCAATGCCAGTGTCTTTTCTTCATCTCTTGGTCCACTGGAATTTGTTTAGTTCTCTCCCAAAGCTCTACATTAGTGATTCCATCATACCATTTAATTCTCTCTATTCTGCACAGGCACCAGCTAATGAATGTTTGTAGTTCCTTGCTTTAGTTGTTCTCCATGTTTTGGCTCCATACAACAGTATTTATTTGACATTAGAATTTAAAAAATTCAAGTTTAGTTTCTTTAACTTCCACAAATTCCCTAGCGCTATGAAAGCTCTCCTCTTGCCTTTTGTATTCGCCTTTTAATATCTTCATCAGTTCCACCATCTTTATCTCCATTACTGCCAAAATAGGTGTATGACTTTATGTCTTCTAGCCCCATATTTTTATAAACTACCTAGATGACTTTACTTCCTAGAACATTTCCTAATAAACATTTTTAGCTGGGGAGACTTGCGAGCACCGGTCAATGTATTTTTTAATATTCCTGGTCCTAGGAGGATTTGAAAACATGACCTTTGGGCAAGCAAACATGCCAGTCAGAATCTGACTGCAGCTCTTATATTAAATATACATGTACGCTAACCCTTTCGTCTTGCAAAAATATTAAAACATGACCATTTTGGATTTTTGTTGTTGTTGCGTGTATCCATCTTTATAATTCTGTGAAATTACACCCTAAGAATCTAGGGGAAAAGAAGAAGAAGAAAAAGATAAAATTTAAAGTTTTGGTCCCTTTTTTAAAGTCCAGGTTGTCAAACCACTAGACCACCAAGCAGAATGAGAACATGAAGGCCACTGATTTATCTATCACAGCCAACAAGTTACTAAAAAGATTGTTATAGTCTTCTTCAATTATTATAATTCACAAATATCAGAAAATAATTTTTTTTTTTACGTGAAGGGAAATAATAACTAAACACAAATAGAGCAAAGAATTAGCTGCTTTCCTTCTTTTTGACCATAATAAACATGGTTTTGTTGAGTTAGCTACATCCAGCAAAGTTACGTAAATATGAATTATTATTACGCTAACTGTCACCCAAAATATAATATCTTACATTTTTGTAAGTAAAAAAAAAAGTGGAAAAAAAAACAAGTAAGGGTCCCTTGTCCACGCCATTTAGGCGTACAGGGCTAGACCTATATTTTTAAAGACCAATCGGCACAAGATGGGTGATGTGGTTAGCATCAGACCGGCCGCCTTAAATTCCTGGGACTGAATCCAGTACCCACTCAAGGCTGGGTCGACCTGGGAGTCAAGGTCATTTCTGGAAAAAAAGTCCAGCTCCACCAGGAAGCAAACCCACGACCTTCCAATCTGCACCCGAGCATTTAGCTGCTACGCCATGGCGACTCCCCCAAAATTTGTGTGTGTGTGTGTATATATATAACACACCCACAATGTTTATACTGAATGCAACTGAATGCAGTAGCAAAGATGTTTTATAGATGTATTGGCCACTGCTGAAAGACTTCATAGCAAAAACCTGTGAAGGCTGAAAACACGGCTTTCTCAAAGCGACAGGGTTAAAGGTTGTTTTTTAGTAATCGTTTTTATTAAGTAAACTACATCAACATTTCCACAGCACATACACACATACTGAGAGGAAAAACAACTGAAAAAAAACCATTCCTGCAGCACAGCATTAAGACACGTACAAATCATGCAAACAACAGCTATTACAATGGCACACAAATGAAAGATCACTCACAGTGTGGAGATCTGCTTCAGCTTTTTTCATCGCTATTTCATCTTGGCCACGGGAGGATTCCTGCAAAATGGTCAAGCGATCTAACTAGATTTTAGGTTTTTTTGTTTTTCTTTAGCAAGCCCTCATGGCAACTATAGAGGAAGAGCTGCAGAGATACCTGAATAATCTCAACAAAGCAGCAAAAGCTCAAAACATGAAAATTAACTTTGATTTAAACAAAACAAAACAGAAGCTATGACCACTGCAAGAACAATACAATCAATCAAGATATGCAGAGAAAACCAGCAACTCAATCAAGCAAAAAACTTCATGTATCTAGGGAGCATAGTATGAGGGGAAGTCAATAGGTATGTCACATATGGTTATGGGATGGTGTCGCGTTCAGATCGTGCATTAAAACACACCAATATTGACAAGGCAAACAAGACGTCATAAGCGTTATGTGTTCATTTGTTAGGTGATTGAATCGAAGATTCACAGTCAAAAAACCCAAAGAGGCAGGTGTTGATGAAGTCCAATCTGATTGCAACTGACGCATCCGTGCAGGGGGTTAAGGAGATGATTAAAGGTGACAGGCAAGTAATGGTTGACTCTGTAGCAGCTCCAACAGAGTGCTCACATGGTTCAGCATACAACATAATGCATGATGAATTGAAATTTAAGAAATTATGCTCAAGATGGGTACCCAGACAACTGACAGACGAACACAAAATGAACCGATTAGGCCTTTTTTTGCAGCATCTCTGTCGATACGCAGATGAAGGAGAAGATGTGCTGAACAGGATTATTACTAGGGATGAATCACAGGCATCACAACCAATGCCTCAATGCAATGGAAACATGCTTTTTCGCCTCGTGTTCACAAGTTCAAGGTTACGCCATCAGCAGGGAAGGTTATGCTCACAGTGTTCTGGGATTGTCAAGGAGTGCAATTTAAAAAACAAAAAGAGATGACAATGTGAATGCTGATTCATCCTGTAAAGTTCTATTGATGCTTCATGATGCAGTTCAAAGAAAACATCCAGGCCTGCTGACTAAAGAAGTACTAATCCTTCATGACAATGCCAGACCACATACAGCTCAGTTAACTAAAAATTATCCGCCTAGGGTGGGAACATCTAGAACATTCACCTTACAGCCCCTAGCGATTCCCACATTTTTGGTCTACTGAAAACCCACCCTGGTGGGAGACATTACGCAAATGATGCAGAAGTTGAATGCAAAGTGAAAATGTGGTTTAAAAACCGGAGCATGCAGTTGTATGCACCAGGTTTGGGAGAACTGATACAAAGATGGGACAACTGCATCAATGTTGGTAGAAATTATGTGGAAAAATACAGGGACAGAGTAAGTGTAAAAGTAAATGGTTTTCAAGACTAGAGAACTTTTCTTCTTCTTCTTCTACCTTTACTTTTAAAATGGCAGCTAGCACATTGTCTTGAATTTTACAGCTAGGCTGTGTTATCTGTGCCTTTAGTACCAACACATCCAATTTTAGCAAAACACTTAAATAGCTGTCTTCTGCAACATGCTTGTTATGGGGCAATAGGTCTATACATTTTTCACCAAAAAATTGGGGCCACCAAATTGCACAGAGGGATCTCAACTCTTTCTGTACCAGAAATTTTGTGGTAATGCCCATAATATATATATATTTCTTGTGGTATGTTGTCCCAGTCAATGCCCAACATTACATTATGTTATTATTTATTAAACATCAAAAGCAAAATGACGCTATTTTTGCTTTTGATGTTTATGTGGGGTTCCAGAACAGACAAGAGATGGTAGTGGCAGCACGCACTTAATCTCGAGGATGCCTACAATACAGTCTGTTACAATATTTTTATCATGTAATATCCCCCCGAGACTTCCCCAGGGTTCTGCAATTTCACCAGTGCTCTTCAAAGTGTACACAGGCAAGACTGCAGAATTTGAAGCACCAGGTATTAGGATACTAGCATTTGCAGATGATGTTCTTGTATATGGGCAGGGAAGTGACCGGCAACAGACAGCCCATGAGCTACAGGCAACAGTAGACAAAGTGACTGAACTGGTGTGCAGAGATGTGTGCTGTCATCAGCTCAGAGAAGGTGGCTATTTTATCGTGCTCTCTGGAGAGGAGTGGGTCAAACTTGTGTCAGGTTCTAATCACTTTAGGTCATGAGTGCATAGACTGGCCAGCTAGTGCTGCAGAATCAGAGGTCCCTGACAATTCCTGTCCAGGAAATGTGATTATCTATACAGATGGCTCAGTGTTAAGTGGCAGACGAAGTGCATGCAAAAGTGAATGGACGTCAGTGCAACAAAGCCTGGCATTTGAAATCACAACATCACGTTTGAGAATGGAGGTGGAGGCAGTCATTGCTGCCTTCCACTGGCTTTAAAATCAGCTGTACACACATAATAATTGACACTGACTCACACAGCATATTGAGAAAGATGGAGACAGGCATTCTCCGTTAGTAAAAGTAAAGGACCCCTTTTTGTGCCATTAGGCGTATAGAGCATATACGGCTAGAGCTATATTTTTATAGACCAATCTGCACAAGATGGGTGATGTGGTCAGCACCACGCCGGCTGCCTTCACTTTCCGGGACTGCACTCGGTACCCACTCAAGGCTGGGTCGACCTAGGAGCCAAGGTAATTTTTTTTAAAAGTCTGGCTCAGCCAGGTAGCGAACCCATGATCTTCCGATCCGCGGCGAGCGTCTAGCCGCTCGGCCATGTCGACTCCCAGGCATTCTCCGTGCAGAGTGGGAAGTATCGCTTCAGAGATGCTGGGTATCTGGTGTCCTTTGGATATTTTCTCCAGGGAGCATGCCAGTGTGTTGGGGAATAAGCAGGCAGATAGACGGCTGGTTCTGCAAAACTTGGTGGTGAACTGTTGTATGACAAGCTAGATGTTGTGAGAGCCCTCGGGGAGCAAGTGAACAGGGAGAAGGCACAGACAGACCATAAGGGTCTGAGGAGAATGGCACTGCAAGTTACTCAAGGGCAGTGGTCTTAACTACTATTTAGAGCCAAAAATCAGCTGCAGGATGATTACAATATTGTTAGAGCCAAATTTCTTTTCAAGACCCTGTCAAGAATTATGTTTTTTCCAATCAAAACCGATTTGCAACAGACTGGCTGAACCATACTCAGGTCGCTAAAGAGCTGCAAGCTCAACACTCAAGGAAAAAGCGAGGCGGATATAGGATCAGACAGTTACTGGTGTCATCAGAATTGGAACTCATCGCTCGCTGCTGAAGATAAAGACAGAGCACTTATGGGAGTGTCCCGAGTGCTGTGATGTTAATTCAACATTATTTCTTACAGCTGTATTTCTTAAAACTTATTCAAACTGAAAAATTTGATATTTGTTTTAAGACATGAGTGCTGCGTGCACATCCATTTTATAAATCTGACTTTTTGTGCAGACTGTTAGTTCCGTGCCTATTAGGCAGATGTGCCAAGACTTGGAAGAAAATGTTGATCCCATGTGTAGTGACCAGGACCCCCCCCCCCCCCATCAAAGGGAACTACCGGAGGGGTAGATGGTCTTGACCAGTCTCTGGTCATGGTGCACCACCACAGGTAATTCACCTCTGCATCCTGGAATCTACTGAAGATTTCTTAAATTACACCTCTACATCCAAACATACCTGTGGTGTTCTGGTTTGCTCTGGAACCTCTAGAGTTGTACTTCTTCCAGTAAAAAAAGGCCTGAAAGTAAAAATATGGGAAAATAAGTAACATCTTGTTATGTTATTTTGAACTTTTACTTATTTTTCCGTCTGTGACTTCAGGTTACACACACATACAAAAAGCTGGGAAATGTAGAAAATGAGAAGGTAATAAATATGAAAGGACATTTCACCAGCTGTAAACTTTGACAAGAAGGTTCTGGTTGTTGGTCGACTGCCGGATTTCTAGTCTAGTTCCATAACTCGAGTTTTGCATGCACATTCATTTTACAGATCATGCTTATTTATCTGCAGACTGTTGATTCCTCGCCTCAGACATCATAGAACATGCCCTAATTAGTCACCTTTTACGTCATGACTGTTAGAGGGGCAGTGGGTCTATCCCTGCCTCTACCTTAACGTATGGATTGCGGTTACTGAATGAGGTTATTATCCTTTAAGATCCAGAGTTAATTAATTTGAAGTAACAACCACTCCAGATAGAATTATTTCAAGTAGGAAAGAAACAGTTAATAGCCATATGTGCCAAGAAGATCATACTTGGAAATGGAATGAAAAATCAGCCGTAAATCACCCATCAACACTTTTCAAATATCTCAAGAAAAATCATCATCATTCAACTTCCACTTTTACCATTAAGCGTTGTGGGGAGGAACATTTTATGATCCACTGCTTGATGGGCAGCAATGGCTGTTGTCATTCCGTATTGATGTAGAAGCTTTTTATGTCATCAGTCTATCCTCTCTTAGGGGGGCCTCTTGCTTTCACTTTAGATCTTGTGTAGAGCTGCATTGGTAGTTGTTCTGGCAGTACTCTTACGAAATGAATCTCAAAGAATCTGCTGCACGGTGTTGTTCCTACAGTCAGTCTGATAATAAAATTTCTAACTTTGTTTCAGATGGAAGTTGGCGGCTCTTCTCAGGCATCTCATTTCACAGGTGTTAATTTTATGTAGGTTAGACTTTGATAATGTCCAAGTCTGACACTGGTAGCACAGTGTTGGTATAAATATACTGTTTATAATCTGTTTCTTGGTGCTCATACTTATGTTTGGATGTCTTAATACGTTGTTAGTTGGTACATAAGTGCACTTGCTCATTGGCATCCTTGTTTCTATTTCCCTATTTATTCTCACATCCTCCGAGAATTCCTGGATATTTAAATTCTTAAACTTAGTTCTGACAAGTACCATTCAACCCGATAAGTAGCGGACTAGGAATTCTGCTGACCTTCAGTTTTAGGAGTATTTATTTTCATGTTGTGTCTTCTGCATGTTCAACTTAGCCTATTCAAATGTTCTTGCAGTCTAGTCCCCTCACTGTAGAACAGGCACTGATTGTCTGAAAATAGTAGCTTGTTTATTGTGTGTGGATCTAATTCTTCCCTAAGAAGGTAAAGTTCCAAATGTTCTGGGTCGACTGCTTTAAAGCTGGCTTTTTTACTTTATTTTATATTCTGCCGGTATATACTAAATATGAGAGGAGAGGGCACACATCCCTGCCCCCCCCCCCCCCTCTGTATTGATTGTAAACATATCAGATATGCCATCTTGTGTTCTCAATGCTCTTTGGGAAGTGTGGTACATGGCCATGATGTTATTTAGCACTTGTCCTTGTATCTCATATTCCTCAAGAACAGCCGATAGTTTCTGTCTACTCTATTGAAAGCCTTTTTCTTGATCTACAAACACAATATTCAGGTTATCGTCATATTCAATACAACCTGTGCAACCTTTGTCCTTTCCTGAAACCTAACTGTGATGTCTTTAGGCACTGTTCCGCTGTAGGTCTAGCTCTCTGTTCTAATAACTTTTCACACGTTTTTCCTATGTGGCTCAAGGGTGATATACCTTTGCATGATGGAGTCTCTTGCATTACCTTTCTTTTCCAAACTGGTATTATCAATGCCTGCTTTTGAACTTTTACTTCTTCCCATGCTGTGATTAAAATTCTTATTAGCCATTTGATGCCAGTTTGACCACATTAGTTACTCCATTTAAGCCAGGTGTTTTGTTTTAGGGCTCTTCTGTATGAAAGGTTTTACTTCTGATGTTAAAAGGTTTGGATCATGTTGTTCACTGCTTTTAGGCCCAAAACTGATGTTATCTTCCTCATTTTCATGGCTGAGAAGCTCTTTAAAATATTCTGCCCCTCTTGCTAGCCTTTGATTTGGATTAAGTACAGGACTGCCTCTCTTGTTTGTTTATAATGTTGAGTTGAGTTGTAGCATTCATCCCTTGTTCTCCTATTTATTTTAACCTGTTTGTATAATTCTCTAGGGAAAACTTGTACTAAGTGTGGCCATCTGCTTTTTCCATGATTCATTTTTAGACAGTTGATATTTTGTTTTGCATTTCTTCTTATCAATTTGAATTTAACATAATCTTGTTCCAATTTGGATTTAATCCACTTCTGGTATGATTCCTTCTTTTTAGAAATATCTCTGACACTGTTATTCCATCAAGCAGTTCTTAATCATCCCAACAACAAAATTTTATGTTTTAAATTGACAACCTCATGCACTGAAATTCTAGACATCTAAACTTTTGGTTGTCTTAATTTAGAGCTTTATTTTTGATGAGTTAAAGTTATGATCACACTTTTATTATGTGTGCAAAACAGGAAAAGTACAATTTGACCAAGTCTTCTTAAAAGATTTACTCAACGAGTAGGATTTCCATGGTAAAGTGGTTGAGGTGTTTGGTCGCAGCCTGAAGGTAAATGTTCAGTTTCAAATTGATCACAGCCTGAATGTAAAGGTTTAGTTTCAGACTGTCTACAAGCGCAGATGTTTTAAAGATCCCTAGGAGGTCATCACTGGAGCTACAAATTCATGCGTTGTGTGATGTCTTTTAGTGTGGCAACCAGTCACTCTGCAGAGAGATGCTCAATATTATTGGTTAAAACCTATTATAAAAAAGTTAACCATATGTGTGTGTGTTTTTATATATATATATATGCACCCTTAAATTGTATGAGCAACGAGAGTAGAAACACCAAGAAGTAGGAGACAACCAAGAAGAAAGATGGACTGAAGGAGTCACTGATACCTTGAGACTATACAACATCACAGCATACCGGGCAATCAAGTGTGCCGTAGCTAGGACACTAATCATATGTTAACCTGTGACATCTAGTGGCCCAAAAGCAGAATATGAACAAAAGAAAGAAAGAAAAACTTCATAAGGCTAATCTGTAGCAAAATGACTAGTATTCTGGAGACCTTCATCATAAAACACAAGCTAACCGTAATTTAGGCTTGGGCGTGGACATCACACTGATGGTATCCAGCTCTGGTCCACTATCGGAGTCCTCCAGTTCATCAAACAAATCATCCAGCTCTTGAGGATTCGGAATCTGGTCATGATCAGCCTCCGAGTCCAATGTGGTGAGAACCTGAAATGTGTCCATTAATCAATTAGGACAAGAAATTAGGTGAAATATGATGGAGAAAGAACAGAGATTACACAAACAAAGAAGTTCATAACCCCATTTACAATCAAATGACAAAGTAATGGATGTTCTGTCATGGCTTGAAGTATACTGGGTAAATAGTGCAAGCAACATATTTGTAAAGGGCACCATATTTGTAAAGGGGAGTCGCCATGTTCTGCAAATCAGAAGGTTGTGGGTTTGGGTCCCGATGGGGACCGGACTTTATTTTTTTTTTAAATTACCTTGGCTCACAGGTCAACCCAGCCTTGAGTGGGTACCAGGTACATTCCTGGAAAATAAAGGCGGCCGGCACGATACTGACCACATCATCCACCAAGTGCCATTTTGTCTATAAAATACAGGTCTAGCCCTATATACCCAGTACGCCTGAAGGCGTGGAAAAGTGCCCTTCACTTTTACCATATTTGAGAACACCAACTGAGACTCTACAGGTGATGAGGTCAAAACAACATGAGCAACTTTTACTGGCCAGAACATTTACTGTTAGCCATTTAAAGCTGGTCTGACCTGGGTGTCTAAATAAATTTGTTTTTAAACTTGCCTTGAAATAAATTCAAACATACTACCCTTTTACCATCCTAAAAGAGAGACCTTTCATTATTTACTAGTGTAGAAGCTACCGAAGAGAAGAATATATTTACTACTGAAAACAACAAAGGAGACAAATGATTTTAAAATTAATGATTGAAATGTTCTCTTTTCAGACTCAGAACATAACATACTCCACTCAAAGGACATCTAAACAGAATACAGCCAAAACACTCCCCAGAGTGCTAGCTACGTAATTACCTCCTATGAAACTGTTGACCACCATCTCTTTGAGTGTACAAAACTCAGCTAGACTAGAGAAATGCTACTCCCTCCAAAACCAGACAAGTGGAAAAGAGGAAAAAAAACAGCTTGTGAAAACATGCAAATTCCACTACATGACATTGGGCCAAAGGGCAAAAGCTCATGCGCCGCAGGATGGATTACAACAACAACAAATGTTCACTTACATCTTCTGAAACCTTGAATCTCTTTAACAGGGCTCTAATTTTCTGTTTAATATTCCTTTGCTGGGGAAAACAAATTAAACACACATAAACTTATAGAGATATCCAGTCAATCTATACCAAATAGTAGTTTACTTACATTTCAAACAAACCTTCGAGAAGAAATGGTAAACATCTCAGTTATAACTTCTTCCGCTGACATGACCACCGACAGCTGTAATTTCTATGTTTGTTTATATGCAATAACATACTCATGATATGTTAAATCCACTAAATACATCAAAATGTTTAGTGATACACATCTTGACATTTGATTTATTTGCAGTCATATCGTTCATCATCATATAGCAGGTCTTTTGCATAATGCTGATCCCATCATGAACATTCTGGAAACTGCCACTCTTGACTCTTGCCAATCCCCTGACACAGGAAATTAAAAGATCTTGGACATGAATGAGCGTGAGGCAAAAGAAAAAGCAAAGTACTGAATCTTTCCAGCAGTGTATGATGAGAGCATAATTTTTTAACCCTGCTACCGAGGAGCGGCTGGCCGAGTGGTTACAACATCGGGCTCACATGCAGGAGACCCGGCTTCAACCCCAGGTAAGGTGATGGGAGCTTTCTGTCTTGGGACAAAATCAAACATTCAAGCCTGCACAGTCCGTGGTAACAGAACTAGCCATGTGTGCCTAAATCCTCAAGTTCCCGACCCCCTGTCTAACCGCTCTGAAAAGATAGATGGTAAAACAGATATACAAGACAGTAGTTACAGGGGTTCGATTCCTTTGATATCAATAACAACTGCCCAAGACTCCTATTTCCTCTGCTTTATCTTATAGTTTTGTAAAGTTTCAGAGAATAATAATTTTTTTTTTTTTTTTTTTTTTTTACAAAATTTGACAAAAAGTCATTTTTTAAAAAGATTCTCGTTGGGTAAAACGATTATGGATTTGCTATAAGAGGATGCTGATGATAAATTCGCTCTATTACAAAAATAATGGAGACGATACAAGCTTCAAGGGGTATATTCACCCAAGAATTTTTTTTATGAAATATGAATAAAATTTCCGTTTTGAAATATTTTCATGGGCTGAAAGAGTCAAGGATCTAGTACAAGATGTGACAACGATTAATCTACTTTATCACAAAACTAATGGAAAAGATGAAAGCTTCAAGGTATATATATACTCACCCCAACGACTGGACGATTCTTGGATCTGCTATGCTTTCTTTGCCTGGCTCGTACTTCATGTTCTGTCATGGTTGGTTCACTGTCGCTCATGTCATCATTGGATGAATAGTCATTGTACTCTGGTCCATCATCATCATCACTGTCATTGTCAATGTCAGGTGAGCGATCTGAAAATCAAGACAGTCAAGAAGGTGAGGCATCAGAGACAGACAATCCACACACCTTTTCATACATCAAAAAACTATTATCTTTTATTCTTTCTCATATATTCAGACTAACTGCATTTAAGCATTCAGGTGTCATCTCCATACTGAGGATGACGGGAATGGATCTTCAAAACACTATGTCTTTTGCTCTGGATGTACTTCTTTAAGATATTCTGTCTTTTGCTCTGGGTGTACTCTCTCACGCTGCTGTTCATCCATCTATTGATGCTGTCCTCCCCTTTGTATCACTGTCTGCCTTTTGCTTTTTTTACCTTCGACTTTACAATCCAGCATGATTTTTATAAAAGTGTTTTATAAAAGAAAAAGTTATGTTTTATGTGTTAAAAGAGTGTTGTGATCTGCTGACAAATATATTGAATTTCTAACTGCTTAACTTTCTAGAAAAGTAATGTCTGTGTTTGGTAATGAATATCACTCCCATGCCATCATGGCTTGCCGACAAATGGTATGAAAAAAAAAAGAACCTTTTTCACACCATTGGTCCATTAGGCAGATGGTGCCAGACCCATACTTGTTACTGATCCATTGGCACTCAATCAACATCAGGCCAGTTGCCTTTATTTCCAGAAGTCAAAGACAGAAGATTCGTAACAGACTTTTCTTATGGCACACAAAGGTGTCTTCATATAAACTGATACTCTATTAGAGAGCATAAGATGTACAGAAACATGATCTGCCAAAAGAACACACTGCTAATTACTACCACATTTGGGGTGTAGATAGGGGAGTCTTTGGGTCTGAGGATTTAGACTCGCATGGTTAGAGCTGTTGCCACCGACTGTGCGGGTCAGGATTTTACTTTTGCCCCCAACAGAAACAATCCATGACCTTATAGAGGACTTACACCTGGGTCTGAAACACGATCACCTACATCACATGGAAAGCGTCTTGATAATAATATAGGTATATAGGTAATACATCAATATAGCTAACCACACTAAATGCAGAGAAATTATACATCTGCCTTACCAACATCGGAAGAAGCATGCTTCCTGTGACCACCAATTTCATGATCAACCGGCTGGCTGGTCAACCCTAATAACACCAAGCAGGCAACAGGGTTCGTCTGTTCTTTCACATCACTATATAAATTTAGCTCTCTGTCCATTGAACATTGAAGCACCTGTAATACAAAGAGAAAAAGGTTGAGCTGTGTACTGAGTTAAAGTTACAAGTCAAGAGGATTGACTTCAATGCACTGTGTGCACTCTATACAACTCGGCCTCTCCCCGTAGAAAAGCCAGCTGCCTGACAAGAGAGCACATAAAGCATGAACCCTGGTTTCAACGACAATTCCCAGGGGTCTGTAAATATTGCACTAATGAACTGAACAATGCATCTATGAAATGAACCCAGAACCTTTAGAGCGTGAGGCAAACGGCTTGACCACTTCACCACAGAGATCCCCATTTTTTTTGGTAATACTGGTAGGTCATGTAGCAGGTCTCTTGCAGAATGTAGCTCTCATTACAGTCTGCTTGAAAGAAGCTCAGTCTTGTGACAGCTCTCCAGCCTCATGCACTTTTCTACCCAAAGTGTCACTTATAACCTATGCCCAATTTCATGCTGGTTGGCCTCTGGATGTCAGTATTTTTCTTCTTTGACCATGGTATTCTGAGAATCTATAGCATTTCAGCTCAAAAGCCGCTATCTCTTATACTGATAACATAACATTAAAAATATATAAGGGGTCAGTTAATTCCTTTAAAATACCAGTCTGACATTATTTACTAGCCATCATTTCGGCTATAGTTGCTCTTCCATGCTGGCAATCTGTTCAGTATCATTCTCTCTTGGTCATTCCATCGTGGATACCAGCTCACTGTAGTTTCCAGGTAATTAGAGAGCAGATGAGCTATCAAGAGCGGTAAGTAATCTTTCACTACCATATCCACCACAGATAAATAGAAAAACAGAAGCTGTCCTAAAGCAGTCCCTTCGAGGTGGAATGGAGAAGGCAAAATGGGGGCCACAGTGACAATGTAAACAAACTAAACAGGAGGGAACAAACATTTTACAATCTTCAGGGAGGAAATTGGTTTTACCCCACACCTGCACAGAATAGGCAAAAAGAATCTAGCCCCTACGGTTCAGGAGCAGACAAAACACCTGAACAAGGGGTGTCATTGTGGGGGGAAAAAAGACTAGACCCACCGCTTTCCCAACAAGCCTGTCGTAAAAGTCAACTAATCAGGGATGTTTCCGTTGAAGTCAGAGTGCATCTGCCTGAGAGGCAAGAAACCAACAATCTGTATACAAATATATCTGCAAAATGGATATGCATGGAAAACTCAAGTTGTGGGACAAGACTGAAGTGAAGAAGGGGATGAACAACCAGAACTTTTTGACAAGAGTAAAAAGTTGGTGAACATTAAGAATAAGAAGAAGTAATAAATGTGACCAAGGAAGCTGACTTTACCTTAGATATACAGGCTGACTTTACCTTAGACATACAAGCTGACTTTACCTTCGACATACAAGCTGACTTTACCTTAGACATATTGACCCGACCAATCGCCAGAGTTTTAAAGCCCAGGATGGTTCTGTTTTTGTACTTATTTCTTCTCTGCAGCATGACGTGCAACCAGTTGCCATCTCGCTTCAGGAAGTGAGGATACTGAGAAACACATTTGGAGAAAAAACATAAATAATACATCTTTTAGTCCTGAAATGTATTTTCAACATAATCTTCTTCTTATTGGTGTCCACCAGCTGTAAACTCTGGCAGAAAGTTCTGGTTGTTCATCCACTTTTGGACCACAGTCCTGTTCCAGAACCTGAGTGTTGCCTGTGCATCCATTTACGGATCTGACTCATTTGTATGCAGACTGCTAGTTCCTTGCCTCACAGGCAGATGCACTCCGACTTCAAAAAAAGCTCCCAGTTAGTTAACTCTTACGACATGCTTTTGGGTCTATTCTTGTTTTCCCTATAATAGAGCCCCGGAACCCACACGGGGATCAACATAATCAATAATATAGAGTCCAAGTGGAAAGCAAAAGACAGACTGACCCTGTAAACATTTGGCAGTGGGAGAGTGAATCCCTAGTAACCTACATATTTGTAGGTATCTTTCTGTATTTCCAGACAATTGTGTTTTTAAAAAAAAAAAACACTGATAAATGCACTATTCGCACCAACTTTATGTTATCAATGCCAGGCACTGACAGTCCAAGACAAAGAAACACAAAATTACAACCTTTGAGGTGAGATGTACAAGAAATGCGGCAGGAAAAACATGAAGAGATGGAGTCACCAATGAAGCACTAAGGACAATGGTAGACAAAGTACCACTAAATAATTTCACATAACATTAAAAAAATTGAATCGTTTAGTCCGAATAGCACAAAACCAGCCAGCAGCTAGAGTATACTGAGAAAAAGAGAAAAAAAAAAAAAGGTCGGGAGAAACTCCGTAGCTACTGCGACGTTCCTCCATTTACCCCAGAGTGTTAACTCTGGTACCCATTTACTTGAGGCTGGGTGAACCCCGGAAACCGCCCAGTTTCGAACAGTCTCAGCTGGATTTGAAAGTCAGCCTCTCATTGACTGTGCTAAAGCGGCCCTAGAGTACACTATATAATATAAGAACAGCAAGCTATAAGGTAAGAGGCCTACCAAGAAAAACATTGATGAAGTGAGTAAAATAGATACTACAGAAACCCAATCTGATATAAGAAAAAGCCGTGTAACTAGCAAAAGACAGGAAACTACATCTAACTCCTCCCTGTGATAAACAGCATAAGCAGAAGAAAAGAAGAAGAAATATTTTATCCCAAGAATAATCACAAAATAAGAGCTCTAGTTTTACCTGTAGGGAAAATGATAAGTCCAGCTCTGTGTCCAACAAACCGCCTGGTGGTACAATGATTTCATTGGACCGTAAAATTCTCTTTGAGTTCTGAAAGATAATCACTGATAATGTACAAGCAGAAAATCAGTTTCTTGAATTGAACAAACAAAAGTAAAGACTTCTTCTTCTTTGCTTTCACCGGCTGTAAACTCCGGCAGAGAGTTCTGGTTTTCATCCACTTCTGGATTTTAGTTTTGTTCCAGAACATCTGTTTTACAGATCTGGCTTACTTGTATGCAGACTGTTGGTTCCTTGCCTCTCAGGTGGACAAACTCTCTTTGAAGTAAACATACCTAATCAGTCGACTCTTACAACATGCTTGTTCTTCTTTCTTCTTCTTCTGCCTTTCTATCCCCCAATGGAGCATAGGCCCTCAACCAACTCATGCCAAGTCGTTCTATCCTTCGCCATTGCATGGAGCTCTCCCCATGTCCTCCCAATCTTTCTAACCTCATTCTCCAGCTTTCTTCTCCATGTGTTTTTTTGCCTTCCTTTATTCCTATGCCCCTGTGGGTTCCAATGCAAAGACATTCTAGTTATGCTGTTCTCCTGTTTTCTCAGTGTGTACCCTACCAAACGCCAGCGTCTTTTCCTCACCTCCTGATCCACTGGAGCCTGTTTAGTTCTCTCCTAAAGTTCTACATTAGTTATTCTATCATACCATTTTATTCCCTCTTTTCTGCACAGGCACCAGTTAATGAATGTCTGTACAGCTTCCCATTCTATTAGTGCCCTGTCTGCTTCTTTTGAAAGCATCAAGGCCACTCCTTTACTGTGCTGCAAATTTTCCTCTGTGTGTCCTGAGAACAAAATAGTTTCTCCTGAATTAAGAATACTTCTTTCCTGTCCCAGTCCATCTAGTTTCACATAACCCTAAAATACTAATTCTGTAATGTTTTATTTCCTTTGCTACTTCCATTGTTCTCCCTATATCATAGAGAGTTCTAACATTCCAGGTGCCAATTCTGGATGTTTTCCTAGCTGAGAGGAGGTACGTCAACGATCCGGACTCCTTACGGCTTTCTCCACACTGTGTCATACTTCTTCTATTTGAAGAGCCTCCCCTCATCTTGGTTGGCTGGATTTTATTTGCTTCTCTCTTTGACTTATCCATGGTTGGTTGGTTTTTGTGGCTATGGTTTTTACAGGATGAGGTAGCCAACCTCAAGCCCAACCCTACCCTTAGTCACCTCTTACGACATGCATGGTAGGGTGCAGTGTCACTATTCTTTGCTTCAGTTGATGGCCCTGGTGACACACGGGCGAACATGCTTGTTAGGGGACAGTAAGTCTATCCCTCCCCACTCCTCTACTAACAATTGATCCCAGAAACTCATACATCGAACTGTGAAGACAAAATGGATATTTAGAACGCAATGAAAATCCACATAATCATGTTCTGGAAACTTTACACATGTTTACATTTAAACCTTGGTATGACCTCATTATCCCTGTCAAAACTGGTGGATATAGGGGTGTGTGCAACCTAAAGCCACCAGATATGAACATTCACCCAGGGCAAAATAATTCTGATTAATTTATACAGAATGGGCATGATCGACCATTTCATGCTTATGAGTTATTAAGTAGAATATCAAAGTTAGGTTAGTTGCGTATTCTTTACAGGACGTTGCAGAACCAATCCTAACAGCCCCTGGCTGTTGTGTGGTTTTTCTAGGCAAATTTACGTCCAGTAGTTTGCCATTGCTTTCTGGATGGTCGGCTTTCTCGATACCACTGTTGAAACCAACGCAAGGCGCATGGCCCGCAGCTGGGATCGAATCCGGCATCCCGGCATTACGAAGCATTCGCATCGACTTAGCCACAGAGCCGACAGAACATCAAAGTACTGATCTAGAATTTCCAGCGCATAGATGTACATCGTGGCAACTGAAAAGATCAGTGGAAAAAGGGTTATAGGCAGACCAAGAGATGATGCTGGATGGGCTGAAACGATGGCCTGGAGGGATATCATCAAGAGAACTAGCTGTTCCAGGCAACCCGGGATCATGATCTGTGGAGACGCATGAGCGCCTGCGCCAGTTGGCAGGGCACATGATGATGATTATGAAATATAGAGCAAGGACAATGTAATTTTGCATTTCAACAAACAAGATTCATTTTTTAATACTTTCCTGTGTGTTGATTTAACTCTCTAGCATTGCGCCTATTGATGTACTGTCTGTGTCCACATTATTTAAATTTACAATGGGAAAAGATCAATCTGAATTATTAAAATCTTAAGAGTATTAAAACATATGTGACTGAATGTCAGGTTTCACTGAGTTTTGTTGCTTCCTCTGGACTGGCTGATCACATACCTGTACTTTGACAGCAATCAAAAGGGAGGATAATTCACTCTCCAAAGACCGAAACACGATAAGCCTGGTCAATGTCAGACTGCACAGCCTGAGAAAAGATTAAACGAAAGTAAAGATATTGCAGTAATCAAATGTGAACATTAAATATACTCTCAGCTGTTCAAACAAAAAAAGTAATGTGTATCAATTTGTATTTCATGTAATCCGCTATCTGTTAACACATAACATATACACATAGCACATAAATGTATTTTGTAGATTCACAAAGCACTGTGAATAATACATCAATCTGTTGAGCACAATGTCTCTCTATAGCAAAAAAACTAAAATATGATTACAGCACTTAGGGAAGCCACGGTAGCTCAGAGGCTACATGCTCATTTGCCAGTCCACATTCGTTTCACATAATCATTTCCTCTTCCTACATTTTAAAGTTATTCACGTGAATCCGGCAGGAAGCTAGTGATGTACCATGAACATCTCTTAGATATTGAAAAAAAAAAAAAAAAAGGCACTCAACCAGTCTTGTTCTATTAAAAAAATTATGACCAAAACGGCAGAGATGACATCTCTGCCACCATCATAAAATATTGCTCTCCCTTGTTGTTATGGTTTTTTCATCAAGAAAGGCTCTGGCCAAAACCTCTAATTTTACTTGTGTGTGTACATGTTCCCCTTTCCTCCTAGGAATTAGCGTGACTGCAGTCATGCCTGTTTTCATAATTTTTTTTCTACTGAGTAGTATATGTATGATGTGTCTGTCTCTAAAGATTTCATAAGCTTTCTTCTTTGTGTCTTTTTTTTTTTAAATCAGTCTTTCTCTTTGAATATCTTTACATGGCAGGCTCACAAAAGTATAGAAAAAAAAAAATGACGCAGTAACAACTCATTCATCATTGTCCTTTTATGGAATTATTTGTTCCACAGGGCTCTCAGTCTATTCCTTCATTCCATTCTATCCTGTGCAATCCCTTGGATATGATGAATGGAATCCAGTCCAGCAGCTTTGATGTCTCTCATCAACATTCATTTTAGGGTTTCTTTAGAATATCCTTGCTTCCTTAATCTATTTATTGACTATTTGAGTACAGGTTTAGAGATTCTCTGCTCGTTACTTCACAGAGTTCTATATTTTCAAAGTAACAACTGCATAAGAACAATTGAAGAAGAAGTAGCACCAGCATTTAAAAAACACAGTTCCACGTGTGGATTCCGGGGCCCCATTGTGTGGGAAAACAAGAACAGACCCAATGCCTAACCAAAAGCATGTTGTAAGAGTCGACTAATTTGGGAGCTTCCTTCAAAGTAGGAGTACATCTGCCTGAGAGGCAAGGAACCAGTCGTCTGCATGCAAATGAGTCAGACCTGTAAAACGGATGAGCACGCAACACTCAGTTCCCAGAACAGGGCTAGAGTCCAGAAGTGGACGAACAACCATAAATTTCTGCTGGAGTTTACAGCTGGTGAATGTGAAGAAATAGAAAAACATAGTGTACTATTAACAAGTTACGTTTTCATTAACACTAAATTAAGGTATACTATGATAGTCTGTATTACAGGTAACAATCATTGTTTTTTTTTAAATATGGACTGTACCCGCTCATCAACATAAACAGATGTGTGCAGTAAAATAATATGGCAACAGACATTTGCTGATCAACTAGTGTGTTTTTAATGCTGGTAGTTTTATAGCTAGTTAAATTGTCATCCAGTATTATTAGGTATGGTCTGTAACATAAAAACTGTTAATGTTATTTCTTAACTAGAAAGTCAATAAAACTGCAAGATCAGTTGTCATTATCAAAGAACTAGAATGACTAGAAAAGAGAATGTGAACCGTTGTGTAAAAGAAAGGCTAAAATAATATTAAGTTGTGAAAACGAAGTAATTCTATTCAAGCTCAGCTACTGAGTTGGAGTTGAGTGCATGGAATGACACAGTGAGCTGCAGATTAAATTAGGAATGCTTTTTAACTGTGCCCAACTTGGTCTGTGATGTGACCAACTGCAGATTCAGGAAATGGTATGTAGCCCGTTGCCACAAAGGGGGTGGTGCCTGATCTGATTGAAACATGTGCGGAACTACTGACTAATGATCTATTACAACTGCAATTCTAGTGTCAGTCTAGATGCTAGCACTTCTGGATGCTGGCACTTCTGACAGCTGCCTTATACCTTATGCATTTATTAGTAGTAGTATACGCTTGTATGCTATTTTGCTGAGATCACTCAACTGCAGTGTGTGTCAATTGTTTTCCCCACAATAGACACTGTGTGGTCTTCATTGGCACATGACCAGAGCAACTAGTAATTTAATAACTAATTACTATGGGGTGACCCGTTTACTATAAAGTTGGAAATGCATTTACGTGATAACCTGAACTAAGTGATTATTAGAAGGCCAGGCAACAACTACAGCAGCAGACGGTGACCATCACGACTCACGTCTGCTGCTGCTACAGTAGCTACCTGAAGTTGTTGCTTGGTCTTTCAATGCTGAATGATTGGAAAAGATAAACAAAGAAAACACTAAAGGAGAAGAAACATCACTGCTTCTCTTTTATATGCAGTGATTGATTTTATGATTCACACAAATTACTTTTCTCTGAAGCCGTGGGAAAGGGTCGTTTCCTTTATCCCTTTGAAAATTTTTTTTTTTAAATCTGGTTGCGAATTTTAGTTTATTTATTTTTAAACTTTAATTAAACTATCTATTCAATCAAAATGGCAATTAGATGACTGCCGCTATGATCATAAAATATATCGATTTATCTCTCAGCGTTAAAATAAAACAACATCACCTCACCTTGGTATGCAGTTCGGCGATGATTTCTCCACCTCCCATGTCGCAAACAGTTTCATGGGAAGCGGTTGCTCACCCGACCCGATGTTACGGGCGGCTTTATCCGCCATGTTATTCAACTTCTGCCTCACATTAGCCAGGGACGGTCTGTGCTGTGGGTTTCTTGAGCAATAATTACAACCGGGCTATCTGGCCGATCAAAGTTAACTCATTACATCCTTTCTAGATTTGTATGGCTGTGTTGGGTATAACAAAGGAAAATATAAGATTTTTAATAATCTTAGAACAGTATTCACAATATTGTAGAAATTTAAAAATGAAATGTAAACTGATATTCTAATATACATGTGCGGATTCTGTGGTCCCAATAGGGGAGGCGGTGACTGACCTTTTACAACCAAGCATGCCGTGAAAGGCGACAAATGAAGAGTTTGCTATAATCGGATGTGTTTGGCCGAAAGTCACACATATCACAATTTAGTTGTAAACCACAGCAGAAGAAAGATGGTGAGAGAGGAGTAAGTCGACGGGGAAGGAAAGAAGAACAAGAAGATATACGTAAATTTAGCCACAACATTTATGCGGGGAAAGTGCGACAGAAATATGACGTGCTTTATTTAAAAGAGCATAAGAAATTTTGCATTAACCATACCAGTTAAAACCAACATAAAATTAGGCAGCGCTAATCTATAGGAAATGTGTGTGTATGCGTGGGTGTAGTATGTGTGAGAGTGTGTGTATGGGTGTAAAAAAGTGGGGAGGGGGGGGGGGTGTTTGGAGCGAACTAGACGTTTCTGGGTTTTTATAGACTGTTGTTCAACTGTGCGTTTTTTATCTGGAGTGTGCGACATTAGGATTAGACAAGGCACTAATGACTCAATACATAGAGTATCACTGATAAAGAGTAGAGTATGGAAGGGGTAGGGTCTTGTTGATCTCTTTTTGATTTATCTAATACTCAAAGGAGAGTCGCCGTGGTGTAGCGGCTAGACGCTGGTCTGCGAGTCGGAAGGTCGTGGATTTAGGTCCTAACGGTACCGGACTTTTTTTTTTCTCCCTTAAAAAAAGACCTTAGCTTCCAGATTGACGAGCCTTGAATGTGTACCAAGTGGAGTACTAGGAATTAAGGGCGGCCGGTGTGATGCTGACCACATCAATCACCAAGTGTGGATTGGTCTAGAAAATGTAGGTCTAGCCATATATGCCAATACTCCTGAAGACGGTGAAAGGGTCTTTTACTATGTTTGAATAAAAAAAAAAAAAAAACACGGGTAAACACCGTAGAATATGGGTTAATATCAATGATGCATCGATGACAGATCGCCCCCACCCTCCCCCGCCCTTTTCCTCAATAGAAGTGAACAGCCTCTGCAACATAGCTTCCAAACTTTGCTCATTGGTGATATACTTTTATAAAACATAATGTTGCGACACAGTGATTCAGTCTACTAACATAGATCTACTAACTCCAGATAGGGCGTTGGATAGGGCACACGTTGAAGAAACCTGAGAACAATATAACTAGAATGTCTTTGCACCGGAACCCATAATCAATCAATCAGCAAGTCCTTTATAGAACGTCGCTCTCTTCACGGCACGCATGAAAGTATCCCTTTCCCTAGCCAGCTCTCCAGCCCCATGAGCTTTCAATACCAATTCTTCTTCAATGTCCTGTATCCATCTTCGCGGTAGTCGACCCCTGCCTAGCCTTCCACAAACTGCACCCTCCATCACCGTTTTTTCCAAGCCACCATGACGCTTGATGCGGCCAAAATACTTCAATTGTCGAGACAGGAGGCTGTTTATAAGCCAGTTCTCACCGATGTTCAACTCGTTTAGAATGTCTATGTTTTTCCTCTTCTTGATCCAGTCTTTTTCCTCAGTGACTGAGTAAGAGTCCAGGACTCGCAACCGTAAGTTGCCACAGGAAAAATGCAGGATCTCAAGATTTTTACTTTAACCAAATTACTAGCGCTTTGCCATAGGTTCTTCATGATGTTTAAACTCTGCATTGCTAATGCAAGTCTTCTTCTGACTTCTTTTGAGCAGTCGCCATTGTTGTTCACTAAAGAGCCCAAGTATTCAAAATCTTACATTTTTTATTTCTTCTTTTTCGATTGTGATGCATGGCTGGTGTGCTGAATTTGCTGAGAACATAATTGTTGGTGTGTGTTTTTTTTTTAATTCAGGAAAAGATTCACTTCGTCGCTGTGATTTTTGGCGGCCAGAATTCATTTGGAAAGAAGAACAGTGTCGTCTGCATATCTGATTACATCCAATGTTTAGCAGATCTTTTCCACGCTTTGAGCCAGTCAGCACTTTTCCAGATTTACACAGAGTGCAGGATATAGAATGGCCCTAGCTTCTCCTCCAGCCTGAATTAACTCTGCTGGTATGTCGTCACATCCAGGAGATTTACCGGATTTCAGGTTCTTTATTGCTATTCTTACCTCCTCTAATAGAGGCGCAGGCTTTTTTTCTTCGATTTCTTCGGCACTGTCTGGCATCTTTTTTGAATCTTTGAACATTTCTCAACTATACTCCTTCCATCTTTCAAGTATTTCTTTGCTCTCCGCCAAGGAGTTGCCATTGTTATCATTTATTAAATTCACTGAAGGTTTGAATTTAGTTTTTAGTGTTCTGATCTCTTTAAACATTTCTCTATCCCTTTTCTGTTGCTGGAGGCGCTTTATTTGGTTGCATGTCTTGATTACAAATTGCTTCTTGTCTTCTCTGATCGCATTTCTCACTTTCTTCATGTGGTTTTTATATATTGTATTGCTGGTTTCTGTCATTGTTTGTTTCAATTTTCCCATTTCTTCAATTAACCTCGACGTTTCTTCTGTGATGTATTCTTGTTTCTTATATACTTTTCTAGGTATCATATTTTGCGCTGTTGTAATGATTATGTCTCTTGCCTGTGTGACTAGTTCATCAGGTGTTGGAACCCACAGGGGCATCGAAATAGAGGAAGCTAAAAAAAATGTAGAAGGGATATAGAGAGTGAAGTTAAAAATAAAGGGAGGACACGTGGAGAGCTGAATGCTATAGCGAAAGATATAACGACTTGGCGTGAGTTGTCTGAGGGCCTATGCTCCATTGAGGGTTAGAAGACAGAAGAAGAAGAAGAGGAAGAAGAAGGAAGAAATGGTAAATGGTACAACATGCTATAACAAAATAACAAAATGATAAGGAAATAGGTCTGTACCAACAAATTAAGACAGGTGTGCCACAAGGATCTGTAATGTCTCCAGATCTTTTCTCATGGCAAAGTAAAAATATTAGGCGACATCTGAAAACCGTAAAGGGAATTAACGTGGGAAGATGTAACATCAATAATATAAGACATGCAGATTATACGGTGTTTATTGCTGACAATGAAGAAGATTTACAGTGTTTAGTTGATGCAGTAATAGTTCACAGCAAGAAACTAGGCATAGGTCCAATTTCATCAGCGCCTGTGTCGCATGTTCTGTACTACACGATGACACAGCTTTTAACGACCCCAGAACATCTAGAACCCAAACTCCCACCCCCTTACCCGCAGCATGAGCCTAGGTCACAAGAGACTCTTTTCGAAGAAAATAGTACAACGTGACATCTCTTTGACCTAGACCAGACAGAAAAGGTGTGTAGGTGGGCCTGGAAATGTCAATAGAACAACAGGACAATTGGTACTTTTTTTGGGGTTACCGACGGAACGGCGGGAGCACACCTAAAACTGGGTGATGTCACGGTGAAAACGATCTCTATCGTCACCCTGCCTGTAGTCCAGTGTGGGTTAGGTAGGTAGCTCAATACACAAACGTGTGTGTGTGTTTTTTTTTATTGTTGTGTGTGTTTGTGTGTCTGTGTGCGTGTATGTTTGTTTATGTTTGTGTGTACCTATGTGTGTGTATAGGTGGGTGTGTATGAGTGTGTCTGTGCGTGCGGGTCTACGTGCGGGTGTCTGCGTGTGTGTCTGTGTCTCTGTGTGCATGTGTGTGTCTATGTATGTATGCATGTGTGTGTATATGTGTGTATATGTGTGTGGCATGTGTGTGTCTATGTATGGGTGTGTGTGTATGTATGTGGGTTTGTATGTGTGTATGGGTAAGTGAGTGAATGGGCATATGCATATTTGAGTGTGTGTGCGCACGAGCGCACAAGTGTGTGCATGCATTTTACCACCCATGCTTTTGTGTTTTTTTTTCTTCTTTATTATATTCATAATATGCATATTTTTATATGAACATAACATGCGTTACTGATAACATACAGCTGCTGTGTGAAAGATAGGAGTTTAAAAGGGCCGAATGTAAAACATGCCCAATTTTTGACACTTTCAGAAGAAAAAAAAAAATTCGTTCGTTTCCCCCCCCCCCCCCCCCCCCCCCCCCCCCCCCCCCAATTGTCTCTCTCTTAGACAGACAGCAGATTGATGGATTGATGGATAAGTAGGTAGACAAGTATGTGGGTAGACAGGTAGATAGGTAGGTAGACAGGTAGGTAGACAGGTAGGTATGTAGGTAGACAGACAGAGAGACAGGGTTAATCTCATTTGCCTTATTGAAAAGGAATGTTTATCAGCACTGTGTTCATTTTCTTCCCAGCGTGAAATACCAGTGCCAATCCGCGACGCTTGCATTAAAATCCCCATTGCATTATAGTTTCTGAACTCCCACACATTACTGCTGTTCGCGGACAGAGCTTGCTGTTTTCAGACAATCTGGCAATTTACGTTTAACGTGAAATAAAAACAGCTGTATGTGTACATAGCCCGCATTTAATAAAGCGACGATTATTGTGGATGACATCAGTTTGCTATTTACGTTACAAACTGGAAGTCAGTTGTCAGAGTAGTGTATTGTGATTTGTAAAACATTGTGAGATGTGTTTAGTTTAGTCACTTTACAGACTGTGTTTGTGCGGTATACAGCTATACACGAGTGGCAGTTGTGAGAGAAAGGTAAGAGCGGCGTGATCTCTCTCTCTCTCTCTCTCTCTCTCTCTCTCTCTCTCTATCTATCTATCTCTCTTTCTCGCTCTCTGCTGGTGTTTGTTGTGTTTGTGTGTCGTGTCTCTGTGTAGTGTCTCTGTGTAGTGTCAGTGTTTTGTTGTGACTGTAAGTGTTGTGTCTGTGAGTGTATTGTGACTGTCTGTGGCGAGTCTGTGAGTGTATTGTGACTGTCTGTATGGTGTTTGTGATTGTATTGTGACCGTGTGTAGTGATTCTGTGAGTGTTTTGTGACTGCGTGTCGTGTCTGTGATCGTGTGTATGTGTTGTGTCTATGTATGCGCTGTACATGTGAGCGTACGTTGTCTGTGTTTTGTATCCTTGTGTATGTGATGTGTCTGTGTGTATTGTATGTGTGGTGTGTCTGTGTATGTGTTGTGTCTTTGTGCATTATTGTATCTGCGTGTGTGCCTGTATATGCTGTGTTTAGGTGTCCTGTCTGTCTGTGGGTTGTGTCTTTGTTCAGTAGTGTGTGTGTACCTATATTTGTTGTGTGTAATGGTCGTGTCTGTCTGTGTGGTGTCTTTGTCATGAATGAAATCCAGTCCAACAACTTTGGCCTCTCTCATCAACGTTCGTCTTAGTGTTACTTTTTGGTGTCCTCGCCTCCTTAATCTCTATATTTTCCATTTAATGCATGTTTGGTGATTCTTTCTTGGGGGTTAGAACATCTTATATATTTGATGACAAAAGTACTGTTTATGAGAGACTAAGTGCCACAAAAACGTCTAATGGATATCTCTCAGTTGGGTTTCCAAAGTAGCGGCTATATAATGTGGCGGAAATTTTTGGCAGACAAAAGAAAATGTCCGTGGGCCACGGCTAAAATATGGACGTAGACAACACGAAGATGTTGGTTGGAAGAAGTGTGTTTGAATGAATGGCTTCGATAAAGGAATGAGGATGTTGTTGATTTATTACAGCTAACCGTCAACACAGAAATGGCACTAAATGGTGAGGATTACCTACAAGACTGGTTGGTGTGTGTGTGTGTGTCTTTCCCTTTTATGATGATCGTGAAATATTACGATTTGTTGCAAGAACTTCTAGCTCAACGCACAGCACAAGAGAAAGGTTCTTGTTTTGATGGGTCATTTCAGAATA
This sequence comes from Candidula unifasciata, assembly GCA_905116865.2. Lineage (NCBI taxonomy): Eukaryota > Metazoa > Mollusca > Gastropoda > Stylommatophora > Geomitridae > Candidula > Candidula unifasciata. The sequence continues at coordinate 498,221 of CAJHNH020007667.1, forward strand.
ATGGTAACGTCACCTAAAACACACATCCTTACCGGCACAGGACTGTAGGTTCCACCAAGCCCGTGTAGCTGCTAGAGATTGCATGTCATATTTTCTTTTGTGGGGGATGGGAAAAGGGGGGGGGGGGGGGTTACTTTTTTGGTCTGTCAACCATACTGATATTTTATACTCTCAGTGTCCAAGGGGCTGAGTGGTCTCGATGTATGATGTCCGCGTCGAGTGCTAAAGGTCTCGAGTTCTAGTCCCGATATAAGCTGGGATATTTTTTCGTGGACTTTTAGTAATTTTTCCTGGTCTCTGGTTAGTAAGATCTGACGCCCGTGTATATTGTTGTGCCAGTAAAAAATCCCTAGGCAATTGAAAATCGAAAAGAGTAGCCTAACGGCGCTTCCGTTTTGGAGTTAAAAATATACCCAAAGTATTTCAGGATCCTCGCCGGTGCAACGGAGTTCGTTCACTGCGCTGAGATTCTTCAGACTCAGGCTTGAGTTAGAAGTAAAACAGAGCACTTATGGGTTACACCCGTGTGCCATGATGTTGATTCTTCGAATAAACATAAACATAATCTTAGTGTGTCAGTTCTTCAGGTACTAGCTTGAAGGGGGAAACTGAAGGAAGGACTTTTATGTCTGCAATGCTGAAAAATCGAGTAAAAAAATTTTTTAAATCTTTTCTTACTCGTATTTTTTTGGAGCCGCCGTGAAGGTCGTGGGTTCAGTTCCTGATGAGGGCCGGATTAAAAAAAAATTAACTTGGCTCCCAGGTTGACCCAGTCTTGAGTGGGTACCAGGTACAGTCCTGGGAGGTAAAGGCGGCCGGAGTGCTGCTGACCACATCACCCATCAAGGCGTGTAAGGCGTGGAAAAAGACCCTTTACTGTTTTACTTCTTTTTTCTACTCGTCTTTTGAGATAGATACACAAGGAAGGTCGCCTAACTACTTAAGTGAAAAATTGAACGTTCAGACATTGTGAACCGGAATATCAAATTGTTTGACAATCTTATCAGAATGCAGCAACACTTAAAGAGCTACTGCTACACCTAAGAAAACCCCTAGTGTGGGTTCCGGGGCCCTATTATTGGGAAAACAAGAGTAGACCCACTGCCTACCCAAAAACATGTCGTGAGAAGCGACTAATTGGGAGCTTTGTTCGAAGTCGGAGTGCATCTGCCTAAGAGGCAAGGAACCAACAGTCTGCACTCAAATGTGTCAGATCTGTCAAACTGATGCACACGCAACACTCAGGTTCTGGAACAGGACTGCAGTCCAGAAGTGGACGAACAACCAGAACTTTCCACCAGAGTTTACAGCTGGTGTACGCAAACAAACAATAACCTAAGAAAATAAGGTGGCCATGGAAAAGATGGATTTATGGCAATAAACACACTGTACATTCACGCCAAATGACAATATTCAATGTTACCCATCTAACGCTGAAATATAAACTGTTGCTTCCTGCAACGTTTGACGACAAAAGCGGATATGGACAATGATGATGATAATGACGATGAGGGGTATCAGAGATAATGACGATAAAATGTATATATGTTGCAAAATCCAATACAACAAACATAATTTAATCCGAGATTTGAAACTAAATCACCGAGCAGCAACCGTTCAAGCGTGCAGTCCCGTCAGTGTCGCTCGGCTGTCATACGAATCGATTCACGTCCGTGATTTTCTTCACAAAGCAAGCAGAACTGTGTCTATCTTAATTTCTATCGTTCCGCCATTTGAACCTTTACTGGGCTGTGAAGACTTAGGCTAAATGCTTATACACATAAGCCCCTGGCTCAGATAGCTGTCACAGTAAACTGATTCACGTTTTATATCATCCCCGACTGATAAACGTAATTCTGTTTTCATAATCATCTTGCCGATAATGATAAAAAGTCATAGTTCGATATCTCGTACAGTTATCAGAGTTTAGGATCAGGTCTGTGTTTTTGCCCCGCTTATACCATGTCTTTGGGTGCTACGTGGTAAGGTCCCAATCTTTTCCACTATGGCCAGCCATGTTTTCCTTCGTGTCCCAACACGCCTCATGTGTGCCACACACTTTGCTGTTTCGCTTTGCAAGCCGTTGATCTATATAATTAGATTCTTCCGCCTTGCTTATCGTCCCAGTCTTTGTGTACTAGTGATGGACATCTCCCTTAGTATAGAGATGTGGATATACAGAAGATTAGGTCGTATTTCATGGAAACAAAAGCTATCAAATACAGAGGTACTGAGGAAATTGGGAATGAAAAGAGAGTTGCTAGGTGAAATAAAAAAGAGACAAGTGAAATATTTTGGCCACATTAAAAGACATAACAGTATTGTAAAGATCATCCTAGAGGGAAAGGTTCAAGGTAGGCGAGCAAAAGGCAGGCAGCGTTACAAGTGGGAGGATAACATCAAGAGATGGACGAACAGCAGTATGAGTGAGTGTACATCAAGGGCAAGAGAAGGGCTTGTTGGAGATCCATTGCAGCCAACCTTCATTGTGGAGACGGCAACTGATTGATTGATATACCATGTAGCCCAGCCAGCTAGTTTTTTTAAAAACTGTTTTGTCATATCATAATTGTACCAGGTGTCAACACATTTTAAATTGTACTACTACTACTGCTGCTGCTTTTGCTGCTGCTTCTGCTGCTACTTCTACTAATGCTGCTGCTATTACTAGTTCTTCCGTCTCTTCTTTATGTTCTTTTCTCTCATTCCTTTTATTTTCACACCCGCTTCTTCGTCTTTTTATCTACCCCTTCTTCCTTCTCCTCTTTCTTCTCCTCAATTTCTTCTTCTTTTTCTGCTACTGTTTCTTCTTCTCCAAGTGTTTGATTAAGTCCACATCCAGCCTTTATCTGCAATTCATAAAGGCGTACCAGTAAAGCGGAGCCACTGTTCTATATATACGCGGCAACTATGATAAACACCCTGTGGATTGTAACATTTAAGAGTGTTATGAATTGTTTAGTGAAAGAAAGAAAACTATTAGACAAATGTCAACTGTTAAGTACGTGTTAAGAAGGAAAGAATGGGCAATTCTGAATGTTTTTATTCTCCCGGGAAGTCTCATTGTGTGGTGCAGCGAGGAGGAGGGCCTTGAAAAAAAGCAAACAATAAACGTTACAGTGGGGAATCTTGTGATTCACTTGGCCTGTGTTCTGCCGAGTAAATCTGGTTGGCTGGCTTGTGTATCCTGTAGAAGACAGCTTGAACGCCTGATAAGAAGATACACTGTTGATTAGGATGCTTGGGCTAAAAACCAATGGCCTGAATTAATCTGTGTGAAGTTGTGGAGTCTTTCCTTCGGATCAGGTAGAGAAGTACCATCGACTCCATGACAACTACAGGGTGGGGAAAGGGGGGGGGGGAAGGCACTGTGTTCTTTCGTAATATCCTACAACAGATGACGTCATAGGACAGTCCAAAATTTTAGAGGGTGTCAAGACTGGGTTTCCAGGCTTTCTGATGCTTTTACGACCCCAAAACATCTAGAACTGGCCCTAACCCCAACCCACCTACGTCCCAAGAAAGAGTGCAGTCTAGGCCCTTCGACTTTATGTAGCCTAGGTCCCACGACTGCATGCAGCCTATCTAACACCCCCTAAAATATTAGACTGTCCCGTGACCTGTGGACATCCCCTGTTTGGGGTGGGATAATAATGAAGCACCGCATGTGTCTGTTCTCCTCGACGACTGCTGAATGAGATGGAACACATATGGAGTTCCGTGTCGTCGATGTTGGCTAACTATTTCCAATAAATATTCATCGTGAGAACGCAATATTGAGCAATCACTTACGTCTTCACGTCCATCAACTGGCTGGATGTGCACGATCGATACCCGCACTTCCCAACTACAGATATGCATATCATAACCTAAACAGGTCAAGTTTCCACACATCATAAATAGTGTCGCTTGTTCTTATCTCTCCCCCACCCCCTCCCCTCTCCGCAGCTTGTATGTATTTCACTATCAACAGACAATATAGGAAAACGAACCAGCGGACTGGCTTGCGGGCAGGGCCACGAAAACAAAACAAAAACCAGGCCGACGTTCTCAAAGTTCTCAAGGCGGCAGGACGAGTATGTGATTTAATTAAGGATACGACGGTGAATTAACAAGTATGGCAAGAATGTTATGCTGAGATGTTGCCAGGCATGAACATTACAGGAAGCGAAAGAAAAGTAGTAAACCAAGAGAGACCTGGTGTTGTCAGTCGTCACACCCTGAGGGAGATACTGAATATGGGCACCTATGGATTTGTCCAATGTGCAGTGAGGATGATCTATCTATTGACCAACTTTTTTTTTTTTTTTTAGCAGGCTTGAACCTAATGCCAAGAGTGATAATAAGTTAGTCAAACGAAAAGACAGGTCACAGCATCGAGGCACGAGATACTGATACAATATTTAATTGAACAAATTATATTGAAGAATACGGTACCATAAAAGATTCATAATCATATACACTCACAACATCAAATTGAATCTGTTTTATCATGGTTTAATTGTTGGTCTGAAGAAAAAAGGAGTAAGTCTTGGTTTCTTTTATTCTTATTATAAACATAAGTGGAGAAAGAGCTGTCGAGGCTGGCTACACCACTTAACATATCTAATCATTTTTCCTACAGCAAATGACCTCAGTTGCATGAGCAGATGCTTGACAGCCTCTTCTTCTGGGGTCTCCACAGTTTCTGTGTAAACATCACTTGCTTCTTTAACTTTACTAGCTGCTTCTGCACTGTTATTCTGGTCTGTACTTTGGTCAATATTGCGTGGAAAATTCCTTCTGAGTCCCATTCCATCATTCTTTCACTGGTTTTGGAATTTCACATAAGGCTTTTGGGTTGTGACAATCCAGATTTCTTGGAACACATCTGTATCTTCATCTTCTGCTTCTTCGTGTTCACCAGCTGTAAACTCTGGCGGAAAGTTCTGGTTGTTCATCCACTTTAGGACTGCAGCTCTGTTCCAGAACCTGAGTGTTGCGTGTTCATCCTTTTTAAAGATCTGACACATTTGTATGCAGACTGCTGGTTCCTTGCCTCTCAGGCAGATGCACTCCTACTTTGAAGGAAGCTCCAAATTAGTCGACTCTTACGACATGCTTTTGGGTAGGCAGTGGTTCTATTCTTGTTTTTCCTATAATAGGGCCCCGGAATCCACACGGGGAACATCTTTATCATCTCCGGCGAAATATTATTCCAAGCAAAACATTCAGAGCGTTAACTGATGTGGCAGATAAAGCTGCTTATAGAGGCGGACCACAGATATGTGTTTGGTAATGACCCATGACCTACTTATGTCATTGCTGGGTGGTCTTGGCTGGGCCCGGCATAACCTTTTTAATATTTCGGTAATGCTTTGTCAATAGGATAGGTTTTTGAGATCTTGTTGGTGACAGCAATTTCAGTATCGTCCGTGGGAAAATCCAACTACAATAAATTCTTACCGGTTGAGCTAGGGCAAAGCATAACTGTGATACGTAGTTTGGACGTTTTATCTGACTTTACATTTGTCAGCCTTGATTGGCGAAGTTCCGGACTGATCAGCATTAAAGATATTGTCCTCCTTGAAGCTTCTGACGAAGTAAAAGAACATCTTCCATTCTACTGGAACTTCACTGGTTTCACCACAGAACACTTTCTATAAAATCGTGTGTCGCAGCTTAAATTTCTCGTCTTAACCATTTGATGATTAAACATCTACTGCAACCCTTAAATCCGGTGTGATGTGCTTTTCTTTACCAACTTCTTGAATCATCGGTCAGGATATGTGAGCGTCAACTGCCCTCGATTGTTTGAACCAGCTTAATGTCTCTTCACATACTTACTTGATCAAAGACAGCTTTCATTCTTTGGTGCTGTCGATATCCGCTTTTCTGGCCGTATCGTTCCCAGTATTCATATTTACGTCTTTGAATGTTGCTAACGTGTTCTTAATAATTCCAAAATGATCTTTTGTAATTCTATGGCTGGTACTAACTAGACAACAAAGCAGAGCCGCCTTTTCCTTCAATGGGTCAAATAATAGAAGGAACATTATTAGTGTGTGTCATAATCCACATGGTCAAGATACAATTTTCAGAAGCAGTCAGCATTCAGAGGCTACGTTCCAATAAAAATATGCTGTGACTGTCCGATAAAAGAAAATTAGGTCAACTTCCGGAGATGGTCAACTGTATAGGTTCTACTGTACTTTTGTTTTAATTGTCCACTTCGTGCGATGTTGGTTATTATGTCTGTCCTTAACCTTCTGTATCGAACATTGCCAGTAATATGCGATGTTCCTGCATGTCATCAAGGGTGTCGAGACCAGTCAAGAGAAAAGAACCCCCTTCTTCCATAGGATGTCTTCTGCTTAATTCCGGACACGTAATTGACACAGACAGAGCTTTCCGTGTCGTTTATCACACTTCGACCAGGAGACTGTTGAGAATGGCCTAAGCTTTAACAATTAAAATCAACAACCCTCTCCTTTGACTGGCTGACTGACTTTCTACCCCACCAGGACATCACACAAGCGATAAACACCCGATGACACAAAGTGCCACCATGTGAATGAGGATCGCCGTTGAGAGGTCCCAGAAACCGCGTTCAGACCATTGGCCATATTTATGGCCTGCCTATATTGCGGCCCCTGGCAAAGCCAGGGTGGGGCTTCAAATAACAAAAAATTTCATCCTAAAAGGACGAAAATGGATTACCATCTAATACCCTCTCCTTTGTAAGCAGACGGAATTTATAGTAAATTTGAAGTTACCCTGGTAAGTCACGTGACTACGATGAGCTTCCGGCGGCCAAAACACACACACACACGATGTGTGGAAAGAAACTATTCGCATTTCAGTTGGATTTATTCAGTTTTGTGCTTCATGTTGATGCAACTCTGTAGTAACGCGCCTGACGAGATACAGCGAAATATTCCTGGCAATAAAGTGTGCAATGTATTGTTTGCGTCCGCATTATTTAAATTTATTACGGGAAAACATTGTTTTGAAGACAAGTTAGTCACCTTTTACAGCAATTTATATTATGAGACAATGGGTCTTTTATTTCACAAAATGGAGCTCCCCAACCCGCACGGGAAATGCGGCATTCAGGTCTAGGCATCTTTATGTTTCCCCATGTATGTTAGTTGTGTCAACAATTACACATGCATCGGCACGTACGTTGCTTGATTATGTCTTTTATGGCTTCTGTTTCGTGATCATTATACTGTCTTTTTACTCAGCCTTTTGGTTTATTCACTGACAGCCGTTGCTCTATATTGTATTTGCAGTTCATACTTTGGTAATGTGTCCTCATTAGCTACAGAGGACACGTAGCAATGTCCGGAGTGCTGTGATATCATTTATTGATCCATCCACCCGTATGTCCACCCACCCATCCATCCATCTATTCATTCACCCATCCATCTATTCACTCACCCATCTATTCATCCATCCTTACATCTATTCATCCATCAATCCATCTATCCATCCGTCCATCTATTCATCCATCCATCCATCTATTCACCCACCCATATTCATCCATCCATACATCTATTCACCCACTCATATATTCATCCATCCTTACATCTATCCATCCATCAATCTGTTCACCCACCCATCTATTTATCCGTCTTTACATATATTCATCCATCCATCCGTTTACCCACCCATATCCACCTATTCATCCATCTATCCATCCATCCATCCGTCCATTCAGCTAGGTACTGATATCTGCCCATGCCAGTAAACAAACGTGTCAAGCCTGTGTGTTCCACTAAACCTTCAGCGCCTTAAAAAATCCAAATGACTAGTTTTTACAAGATATCCCAGGATGTTTCTTGTCATATTTGTTGTCTTTTTCTTCGGCATTCGCCGGCTGTCAAACCCAGTGGAAAGTGCTAGTTGTCTGTTCATGTCTAGACTTTGCTCTTGTTATGGACAGACACTGTTTTATTTATGTCTTTATCTTAGAGTCAAGCAGAGTTAGTTATATATGACTAAGTAGATTGTCCTACCAAGGAGACACACCGTATGGGATATTATCGTATGTGTGTGTGTGTGTGCGTGAGAGAGAGAGAGAGAGAGAGAGGGAGAGAGAGAGAGAGAGAGAGTTAAAATGGCGTGTGTGATTAGACCACTGGCGTTCAGTGACATCGTACTCAACTGCTTAGATGCTAGTGAAGGCGGTTCATAATTTCTGTCGACGTTCTAAGGTTCGATAAAAACAAAACGGTCCTCGTGGTATTTGGACAGTGGTACGAGAGTCCCACCCTAGTCGCGACCTCAACACGTAATATTCCCAAAGACAACACTGAGTACACTGCGGTAAACCTTCATTGTGGAGCCGCCACACTGGGGGAAAAAAACGTGTTTAGAATTTCAGGCATGATTAAGTAACACACGTACGTCCTTACTTGTTAAAGCCCCCCCCCCCCCCCCCCCACTTGGCAGCTACTGTGGCATTCTGATCCTGGAATAGTTCAGTGTTCAGTGTTAACCCTACACGTGACTTCAGCCTCCAGGTCGTCCCAGCCACAATTGGGTACTAGAGATAGAAGCCCGTGTAAATGATAAAAATCCGCCTGAGTGCTGATTCAAACCCAAGAACTTTGGTCAGCACGAATGTTGCTAGCCACTCCACTATTGCTACTCCCAGGATTGGATTGGATTTTTTTACCCCACCAGGACATCACACAAGCGATAAACACCCGATGACACAAAGTGCCACCATGCAGATGAGGATCACCGTGGAGAGGTCCCAGAAACCGCGTTCAGACATTTGGCCATAATGATGACCTGCCTATATTGCGGCCCCTGGCAAAAGCCAGAGTGGGGCTTCAAACAACAAAAAATAACGTCCTAAGAAGGACGAAAAGCAGTTAATACTCCCAGCCACGACCTTCTCTATTTATATACAGCCGGACCTGTCCCAGCCTACTTGAACAACAGTAACCACAAGTACACAGGCTGGCTCACTTATCAGCGGCCCTCTAACAACAATTCTCTGTCTCATATTTGACACACGACCGACTCCAGCTTTTCCCAAAGCTGCGGAAGGTCGTGATTTGACACTACACGGCAGTACATGTTATGACTGACTGTGTCAAGATTTTGATCAATACACAGTTGACATCAGCTTAATCGTGTCACTGTAGCGTTCTCTTAAGTAAATTTGTTTTGTGAAAATTTCGGCGGGTGTTTTGGAAAGTTGTTACATATAAAAACAAAATATGTGAGTATTAAAATATATGTGTGAGGTATAATACGGGATTATGTTTGTAATAACCATTAATAAAATGAAGACATTCTAAAAAATAAAAATGTAAAAAGGAGTTTGTTTAAAGAAATAGCAAATAAAGTGAAATATTTCGACCACATTAAAAGATGATTATCATTACCATAAAAACCTTCTGTCGTTAAGCGCCGTGGGAATGAATAACTTGCGATCCAGTGCACGCAGGCTGCCACTGGCTATTATTATACCCTGAAGGCGTAGAGTGTCTTTAACGTTGTCGAACCATGTTTTCCGCGGCCGTCCTCTTGTTATTGTAGCTGATCTTCTGAGATGTAGTGAGTGTGATGCTATTTGATCTTGCTGCATTCTAACGAGATGGCAGATTGCCAAACGACTTGATCTGCTGTTTCTCGATGAATCTAGTACAAGGTGTCGTTTCTATAATTTGTCTGATAGTATCATAATTCACTCTATTACATTGAAAGATAACTCTCTTAAATCAACTATAATGGATGGACAAGTTAAAGACAAAAGGTAGATAGCGATACAAATGGAAAGATAATATCAAGAGATGGACGAAGACAGAATGTACAACCAAGGCAAGAGACAGAAGCCAACAGTCTTCATGTTTAGAAACAGAACCTGACCGATGGAAAGCTCTTCAATGTTTGTTTGGGGTGTCCCGTTTTAGGGTTAAAAAATTGACGCACTGACCCATAAAAAGAATGTCAAAAACTGCCCAAAAAACTGCCAATTACTGCCTCTATTTTACCACTTTCGCGGTGTAGGCAGTGGGGAAGGGGCGGGGGTGGGGTGGGGTCTTTGTGCCTAAGGATTTACGGCCGCATGGCTAAAGCATGTCGTAAAAGACGAATAATTTGGTGTTTACTGGAATCGAATGTGTTGGGTCGAAAGGGCCAGATGTCACTGATTAGCTGTAAACCACAATACAACGTGCCAATCGTCATTTTAGTGGCGAAAGATAAAGCAATACTGTAACGTACCATAATGGTGCAAGAGATAATTATTGAATTAGTCAGTAGGAAGAAAAAAAAAAAAGAAGAAGAAGAAAGGAGAACAAGAAGAAAAGATGGTGATGATGAAAATGACCAAAATGATTATACTGAAAGTTATTACAGTGTAAGTTATGGATCTTTAAATTGTGTGGTATTTTATTGAAACAGGTGTGCACAATGTTGTTTGTCTAAAATATGTGATTCTTTCTTGTAAGAAAGACATCACAAAACGTATCCAGCGTCTTGAGACGTTTTATAAGTAATGCTAGCCCATATTTATATAGCCCAGTCAGCACTCTATGGACGATTTTGTCATTATAACATTAGCTGCCTTTGTATCCCATAATATTTCCCTGTACCAATGGATTGACAAGCAAGCACGCTAGCCATTGCATTATGGCATCTCTCTCTCTCTCTTCTCTCCCCATCCCCTCCCCTACCGTCGTGTGTCTGTGTCTTAACTCTTAATTCTGATGAACTGGCAGATCGCTAGATATTGGTGGGTGAATAGATGGAAGAATGGACGGACGGATGGATTAGTGATTAGTAATTAGAAAGGATTATCATCACACCGCGCCGGACAGATCCACAGGTGCTCCGATCTCCTCCCCTCAAAAGCTCCACAAGTGTAAAACGACTGAAGACGCCTGTTCTGTGTCGGTCAATGAAATGTTTTGACCGCTTGGTGAAATGTCCATTTCTTGCAGCTCCAGGCTGCTCCCCCATGTCTATCAGTCTAGACAGGGACACGGAGTCATGTCCTTTGGCGTGCTCCTCGGTACGATAAGTGCAGCCCATGGCATTGATAACATCACTTCTGTCCAGTACTGGGCCAGCCATAGCAACCGCAGTATCAGCAAGAAAGTCTGCACGCTCGTTTCCTTGAACACCCGCATGACCTTGCACAGAGATGAAGGTTAGGGCAGATATTCTTGAAGTGCCTAATGTTGCAATCCATTCTTGCCTGATAAATCCAGCTCTGATTTTGTAAAGCATATTCATCGAGTCACTAAGATTGCATACGTGTGTGAACTTTTGAGTACCAAGCCATGCTAAAGCCCTTGTTACAGCCATAGTTTCAGCTGTAAGCCTACTAGTTGTAACAGCAAAGGCGCCATTTATCTCCTTAATGGTTTCCCCCCTTTAAGCTTACCGTGAAGGATCATGCACTTCGCTTGCCCCTAATTACTGACCCATCTGTGTAAACTATAGCATCACCTGTATCTGTATTTTCGTTAATCAGTGTCCCCACTAAAATGTCAACAATGCCAGGAATCTGCTCTCTACAGCTTCCATCAAGTGTGATATGGACTGTAATAATAATGTTTGGAGAGGGAGGCATAATTATCCATTCATTTCCAAAATTAATGTCAGTAAGGTGATGGCATCCTCGGCACGACCCATCCAAGATTTGCCTCGTTTGAGTCTTCTCTTCTTTTGCTTGAATAATTCCTCATAAAGTGGCTGTCGATGGTCTGACTATACTTCGAGGGAAGCAACAGCACTAGATAGCTTGATTCTGGTTTCCATTATGGGGACTGTCGCTTTTGATGAATTAGCTGTTGCCCCTGAGGTGTTGCACCAGGATGATATGCAATCCAATTCTTGTTGTAGATGGATGAATAGATGTAAGGATGGATGAATAGACGGGTGGGCGGGTAAACATTATTTTAGCCCTGACAAGGGCTTGTATTTATTTGCAGGAGCTGCTTCTGAGACGATTACTCATACAATTTACCAGAGAGTTATCTTCTCATCATACAAAGCATCCGCTCGTCAATATTACAGGGACTCTCGCGAGAATACTACCCGGAACAAGCAGGCATGCGAGATAATGAAAGACAGGATGTTTCAGCCACAATGGCGACAGCGGAAGCAATACTCTTACTTGGCAATTCAGAAACTGAAGACATAACTACTGGTAATGTTGACAGAAGATCAACAGAGAGGCTTTAGCATCAACCCATCCACATTGTACTACTGGTTACTTTGTAACCATTTTGTGGCGCCTCAAAATAATCGTGCAATATGGCTATATGGTGGAACAGAGATTTCGGCACTCTTCCGAATACCGGCCCCATATTATTTGCTGTCCAAAACATTCCTGTTAGAGCCTCAAAGGGTTCAAGAGTTTACAAAGAGGTCAAGGGGTTATAAAGGAGTTATACAAAATATGGTAGAACAAAAAATGGTACAATACGTAGATCATCATCAGTTTCCACAAAATATGGTACAACAAAATATGGTACAATACGTAGATCATCATCAGTTTCCACATCTGCGCGTTAAGCGTTGTGAGAAATAGTTTTCGATCCACTGAAGTGACGTGGGGAGGAATAATTTTCGATCCATCGGAGCGCTGAAGTGACGTGTTATACAAAATATGGAACAATACGTACCAATAATGCCGTGAAATAATTGAGGCCATCATCATCAGTTTCCACATCTGCGCGTTAAGCGCTGTGAAGTAGCGCTGTGAAGTGACGTGGGGAGGAAAAATTTTCGATCCATCGGAGCGCTGTGTCGATGGGTAGCAACGTTAAGATCATCATCATCAGTCTTCACTTCTGCCGTTAAGAAATAGTTTTCGCTGCACTGAAGTGACGTGGGGAGGAAAAATTTTCGATCCATCGGAGCGCTGTGTCGATGGGTAGCAACGTTAAGATCATCATCATCAGTCTTCACTTCTGCCGTTAAGAAATAGTTTTCGCTGCACTGAAGTGACGTGGGGAGGAAAAATTTTCGATCCATCGGAGCGCTGTGTCGATGGGTAGCAACGTTAAGATCATCATCATCAGTCTTCACTTCTGCCGTTAAGAAATAGTTTTCGCTGCACTGAAGTGACGTGGGGAGGAAAAATTTTCGATCCATCGGAGCGCTGTGTCGATGGGTAGCAACGTTAAGATCATCATCATCAGTCTTTACTTCTGCCGTTAAGCGCCGTGAAATAATAATTGAAGCCATCATCATCAGTTTTTCACTTCTGCGCAATGTTGGAAGTTTAGCACCGTGGGGAGAAATAGTTTTCGATCGACTGAAGTGACGTGGGGAGGAATAATTTTCGATCCATCGGAAAGAAATAGTTTTCGATCGACTGAAGTGACGTGGGGAGGAATAATTTTTGATCCATCGGAGCGCTGAAGTGACGTGGGGAGGAATAATTTTCGATCCATCGGAGCGCCGTGTGGCTGGGTAGCAACGTTAAGATCATCATCATCAGTCTTCACTTCGGCTCTACTGGCAAATCCGGACGAAGAATAAACAGCCTTGGACGACTGAGAGTTCTCTAGCGTGGCCGCCCTCCAAACAGTGATCGGAAAAGCCACAACGAAACAAACGACACAAGAAGCAACATGGCAGTTAGACGCACTCACATAACTAACATCGTTATTCCGACGCACGACTTAGTTGCCACGGACGTAACTCCTGTATGCCACAATGACATAAGTATGCGTGGTTGCGGTGGCTAACTGAGCATAGTCTGATAAGGAACACGCAACCGTGTACCTCATGCACGCGGCCAATGTTCCTATGTCCCCGGCAAGACTGTAGCGACAGATACGGTTGGCGATGTTATCGCTGTAATACTAGGTGTAGTGTTCGCACTGGGTCGTTTTTCGCCAACAGCGACATGTCGACCGAGAAAATACTCATGATGATGTACTACTGGCTCTCCGGCGTAAGTTCAGCGACTGTCATGGTCCTCGAGAGACTCACGAACTGGCACACCATTGTCAACTACAACAATTATTTCCGTCAGGAATGCTATAATTGGATGTTGAGACACACCGTTGAGCTGGGAGGACTCGATGAGACCGGCAGATCTATCGTGGTCGAAGTAGACGAGAGCTACTTCTTCCGACGAAAGTATCAGCGCGGTCGCATCCGTCACGGTCGTTGGATCGTCGGGCTAGTAGAGCGTGAGACTGGCCGTTGCTACTTGGAGCTTGTGCGAAAACGAGATGCGGCGACATTGGAGAGGATTATAAAAGATTACGATACGATACGGGAACGACCATCGTGACTGACGCTTGGCGAGGCTACAGCAACGTGGCAAACTTACGGCATGGCATCTATCTGCACGAGGTAGTAGTCCACCAGACCAACTTCGTCGATGCCGTACACAGTCACATACACACACAAACAATTGAGGGCCCCTGGATGCTGGTGAAACGCACCATTCGCCAACGATTGGGCATCAGCCGCACACTATTGGCGTCATATTTAGCAGAATTTCAGTGGCGCCACGCCCACAAACATCAGATTGTCGGCCACTATTTCGAAACCCTACGTCAAAATTTTAACATCTAATCCTACCCCTACCCCTAACCCTACCCCTAACCCCCCACCCCCGCTCCTTTTCTCCCTCCACACAGTGGAATTTTTTAAAAAAAAGATACATAAGATACACACAATATATATATATATATATATATATATATATATATATATATATATATATATATATATATATATATATATATATATATATATATATATAATACACAAAGCAAATTCAATCAGATTATTAAATTACAAGAAGCCAAATCAGGATTTTAGAAGGAATAAAAACTGTCGGCCTGTTTCTCTAAATATCTAATGCATTTGATGTATATTAAAGAGAGCGCTGCGTTATACCTGCAACAATATCATATCTACTTTGATGGATTTTAAAATACCAAGATGTGTAGTAGAAACGACATAGCAGAGAAGATATACTTGGCTACAACTTATCTAAACACAAGAGGATGTTCAGTATCAATGAAGTGTGTACCACCTGCTAGTGTGGTCACTGAGAAAATGAAATGACAGACGAAAAGAAGGAAATGCAGAAAACAAAATGCAATACACTTTCCGTCAAAGAAAAGTGGCAACTCTGCCAATAATATTTGACAGTTATATGTCGAAATTGTGGCACAACAGCTGTAAATACTGTCCAAAAACATGTTCTTTGTGACTGTGGCGCCACTGAAATTCGGCTAAATATGTATTAAACAATGCACGACTAGTGCCGCCTTGGAAACGCTGTTTCCTTTTGACTTGCATCCACAGCCCTTCAATTGTTTGGGTGTGGATGTCTCCGTGTACACGGTCAACAAAATTAATAGCATGAACAACAACGAGATGTTCATATATGCCATTGTTGAGTTGACCAACGTTGTTGTAGCCTCGCCAGGCATCGGTGACAATCGTCGTTCCTGGTAACACATGCTCACTTATGATGCGTTCCAATGTTGTCGCATCTCGCCTATTAACAACTTCCAACCAGCAACGGCCACTACCACGTTCAACTAGCCCAACTACCCATTGACCACGACGAAAGTAACCACGATGGTACTTGCGGTGGAAAAAATAGCTTTCGTCAACTTCAACAACCACTGACTGTCCGTTAGCATCAAATCCTCCCAACTGAGGGTTGCTAAGCAGCAGCCAGTTGTAACACTCTACCCGAAAATAATTGTTATAGTTGACTACTGTATCACAGCTTGTCAATCTCTCAAAAAACATCACATTTTTTTGCTTGACTTCGAACAACCAGTAAAACATTACCATCACAATTCTTTCAGTTGGGAGTTCACAATTAGCGAAGAACGAACCCGTCCGTACACTGCAACGAGTATTACAGCGACGACATCGCCAAGAGAATCTATCGGAACATTCTAGCCTTGACACTAATGACATCCGACGGTTGCAAGACGAACAGTCTACTGAGTTCCGTATTATTCTGTGCATAGCGAGCCATTGCAACCACTGTAGTTTATCGTCCATTATTCTATATAAATCATCAGGTCTGACATCTACAGCTGCCAGTTGATCAACTTGTAGAATATTATTGCTTATCTGTTTTGGAGCCGATGGTCTGCCTGCCATAATTAAAAGTAGCTGCACAAATTATCAAAGAAATATTTCCACTTTATTCGCAACTTTTGCCGATAAGCAATTGATTATCTACGCAAGTGCACAAATTTGCAAAGAGCTGTGACGAGGTGCATTCGGTGAGTCCAGAATTCCTTCTAAACGCAACAACAACAAAAGTACACAAGTCCAACAGAAACCTTTACAAAGTGAAACAATGAGGTGACTGAACAGCAAACCCAAGCGATCTTCCTAGCGGCGATCAAAGTGTCTGACCAACCAACAATTTATCTCAGTGGAATTTAACGTTAGCTTAACAGCTGGACCAGGGAACGCATCTACGTTGAAAAATTATGCAATCTTCCAGTCGAACGGACAAAAGACCCGAACTTGCGGACGGGCAGGTGGCTAATTACCGAGGGTTAGAGTTGAGACGTAACGGGCATTCTCAGACCAGTCGACAACTTTGATGTCCAGAGTTTAAACAGGATAGCGGGTCCAGTTGTCTAAGCAAGCGAATTTCGCACATTAATGTGATACACGTAATCTAC
Source organism: Candidula unifasciata (assembly GCA_905116865.2). NCBI lineage: Eukaryota > Metazoa > Mollusca > Gastropoda > Stylommatophora > Geomitridae > Candidula > Candidula unifasciata. Next base: position 514,864 of record CAJHNH020007667.1, read on the forward strand.
CTAGTGATGTCTAGTGATGTTACAACATACTCGTAATCACAAGTGCGGCTGAAGAGAATGTTGTAAAAGGCAACTAATTAGGACTGCTGAAATCAGATGTGTTGGGGCGAAAGGCGCAGATATCGCAACCTAGCACGAAAGGCGCAGATATAGCAGCGTATTTGTAAACCACAATACACTATGCCAACCGCCATTTCAAGGGCGAACAAAAAAAAAAAAAAAGGAGATTAGCTGCCCGTGACATGACCATTGAGCATTTCGCCGCCGCTATCGCAGCCTAGCTGTTAACTACAAGACCGAGCGAAAGGCGCAATCGCAGCCTAGTTGTAACCACAACACAACGTGCAAACCACCCTTTTAACTGCTTATCAACTGTTGTAACTACAAAACAACTTCTAAACCACCCTTTTAAAAGTGAAAAAAAAATTTGCCGTCGCTATCGCAACCTAGCTGTTAACCACAAGACCGAGTAAAGGCGCAGATATCGCAGCCTAGTTGTTAACCACAACACAACGTGCAATACTACAAAACAACGTCTAAACCACCCTTTTAAAAGTAAAAAAAAAATTGCCGCCGCTATCGCAACCTAGCTGTTAACCACAAGACCGAGTAAAGGCGCTGATATCGCACCCTTTTGAAGAAAAAAATAGAAAAATATTTTTTTTTTCTTTTGGCCCGCCGGAGAGCTATCGCAGCCTAGCTGTTAACTACAAGACCGAGCGAAAGGCGCAATCGCAGCCTATATCGCAGCCTAGTTGTAACCACAACACAACGTGCAAACCACCCTTTTAACCACAACACAACGTGCAATACTACAAAACAACGTCTAAACCACCCTTTTAAAAGCAAAGAAAAATTTGCCGCCGCTATCGCAACCTAGCTGTTAACCACAAGACAGAGTAAAGGCGCAGATATCGCACCCTTTTGAAGAAAAAAATAGAAAAATATTTTTCTTTTCTTTTGGCCAGCCGGAGAATCGAACCCCGATCAACCTGATCACCGGTGTAACAAGCAGACTGCATATCAACTGTACTAGCGAACACTCGGTAATTTCGTTCAAACGTACTTATATAATAAAAGAAGGCATTTCCTGTTCCATATTTTTAACAACATGACCTCTTAGGTCCCTAACAACGACCTCTTGAGGCCCTGAATGGGATTTTTTGTCTTTGAATAATATGGGGCCGGTATTCGGAAGAGTGCCGAGATTTCAGTGATTTCTTCTGCTTCTTTTTTACGTCCTCGTTTACCGCTTCGGGTGTCGAGGGAGACAGAAGGTCCTGCTTCGTGCTCTTCTGGCTGCTTCGACCATAGACACATCGCTGTTCTGTAGAGTTTCTCTTATGTTATTTTCCCATTTTTTTTCTTAGTCTGCCTTTTGCTCTACGTCCTTCTCCTCTTTTGGCATATGCATTGTATGGTACAGCATCAGAAAGCATTCTCTCCAAGTGGGCAAATCATTTCATTTGCTTTCTTTGTGTGTAATTTAGAATTGGTTTTTGTGTTGCTTTACCTTGTAAGACCTCTTTCTTGATTTTGTCTCTTCTGTTTACTCCTAGTCTTTCCGTGACCTACAAATGCAAATGTGGAGGAGACCTACTTGGGGGTGGGCTACAGAAGATGCGGTGTTAGATGAAACAACCTGTGTAAGGTTGACCAACTAGTCTATTAATTTAACAAAGGGGCCAATATTTTGAAAAGGGGGTCGTCAAGGGCCAGTGGCCTGAGCCCCAGCGTAAATAAATATCATTAATTCAACACAAATGGCAATGATTCACCGGCCACTTACTAGGGGGGGGGGGGGGCCGCCAGTTGCATAGCCCCACGCTAGACCATTTTGAACTTGTAATTACGTGTACATCAGGCAGGAAAATACGCATACGAGGAAGACAGTACGTGCGTACAACCAGTGTGTTACTGGAACAGTCAGAATTCATACCTTGAGAAAATTGCTGCGGGATACGGAGCATTTGTGAGATTGCATGGTATGCTATGAAGTCGATTCTTAATTTAGTAGTCAGTATCTTCTCAGGCATTTGTTTGCAGTGCTCTCTTTCTCTCTCTCTCTCTCTCTCTCTCTCTCTCTCTCTCTCTCTCTCTCTCTCTCTCTCTCTCTCTCTCTCTCTCGCTCTCCCCTGTTTCCCGCAAGCTTACTATAAGCTCAGAAACCAGAGGAATGCTCAACTTGTCTTCTAATGTTTCGCGTCTGCTGGGAGCAGGAGCGTCGTGACAAAAATTTTCAAGGCAAGGGGTCTCAATTTGAGCGGGCATAATCGTAGTTTACATAACTTAACATAGTCCTTGGTCCCTTGAAGTCGTGGAGGTGTATCGATGGAATTACTAGCAGACGAACCCGCCTTCTTTCTCTGTCTTCCGCTTGACGAATTCGTGTATAACTTAGTCCTGTCCATATCTTGATGTTGTAATTTGCCCGGCTCTCTAGCGGAATTGGCTAAACCGGATTTCGCGGAGACCGGGTGACGTACTCCTTGTAGTCCGGGTTCAATCCCGGGGGTAGGCAGGAAAGCCACATTTTCTCCCAGATTTACGGTATTTACAATGGAATCAAGGCCGAAAGGTTGCGATATCCATAATACCGAGCCTAAGGGTTAACAACTCATGGCTTCTGGATACTAAAACAAAACTTGATGTTGTAATTCCAGATTCTTAGTTTGGAGCATAATAATATAAGAATTGTCCTGAATGACAAATAAATGTAATCAATACTTGACATAAGTGAAATTAGTACAATCAAAGACAATTTATTTGCATGGTTGAAGGGAACTGATTGGCCGCATTACAACATTACTGGAAGGGGGGGGTGGGGGCTTAAGGGTCTGAGCTCCCATGTTTCGTCGCCTATGGTTGAGAGGTATAAGCGGATCTAACCAGGTCATGATATACGAAAAACATCTACGTACTGGCTATAGTCGGGCCTAGGTATTAACACACACACACACATATATATAAACACACACACACACCTTCTCCTCGACTTACGACCTATGCGACTTAGACTATCTGCACCTATTACCACAAAAAAGGTATTTCAGGTTGTATTTTTTTTTCACATTACGTAAAATAGAGTAGATGTTATGTATTGTTAACTTTACGTACAATAATTATACTATGTAGATTTAATTTGTGTGTGTCTTATGTACAATTGTTTATAATCCGGTTGAATAAAAATAGTGTTAAGAAATCTACATTCGAATTACAACCAGTTCGGCTCATGACCTCGTTGGTCGGACGGAACTCGGTCATGGAGACCCTGTTTAGTTTAACCCACAGCCTCCAGTATAATTAAAGGCTGCAGGAGGTCGTGGTTCAGCATGACTCCAGTCTCACTGGTTAACCTTGAACTCCATAACGCTAATCGTGCTGAGTTGAACTAGTCAGTCGGTCATGGTCTTCGCCCACTTGTTTCTCTAACGAGGCGCACACTCCATTTTGATGTTGTATAGTGTGTCCTTATATCTTTCTACATTTTTCTATGAGTGTTTATCAATACATTGTCTGTTTATTTTATATATATAATAGCAGTTCAAGTAGACAAATAGAACAATTTATCTGGCAGTACAACTTGGTTTTGTCGGCGTCTGGCTTAGGTGTTGCGAACGCGCTTCGTAATGCCGTAGTGGCGAGTTTGATCCCAGCTGCGGACAATTTGGCAGCAGAACGTCTTGCGTTGGCTTCCACAGTGGTACTGAGATCTGCTCGTTCATAAAGCAATCGCAAACCACTAAACGTCAAATTTGCTTAGAAAAAAAAAAAAAACCCACAACAGCCAACAAATGCTGTGGTTGGTCCTGCAACGTGCTTACTTATAAACGGGATATATGTTTAGCCACTAGCTAGTTGTTGTACCGTTGTATTTGTGGAATACCGTTGTTTTTATTTATGCGGTAGTGAACGTTAAATTGTGAATAATAATAAATGGCTTCCTCTGATTTAACATTTCAAGTTTATTATTTGCTAATAAAATGTAGAACTTTGGGAGAAAACTAAACAGGCTCCAGTGGACCAAGAGGTGAGGAAAAGACGCTGGCTTTGGATAGGACACACACTGAGAAAACAGGAGAACTGCATTACTAGAATGTCTTTGCATTGGAACCCACAGGGGCATAGGCGTAAAGGAAGGCAAAAAAAAAAAAAAAAACATGCAGAAGAGAGCTGGAGTGTGAAGTTAGAAAGATGAGGAGGACATGGGGAGAGCTTCATGTAATGACGAAGGATAGAACGAATTGGCGTGAGTTGGTTGAGGGCCTATGCTCCATTGAGGGATAGAAAGGCGGAAGAAGAAGAAGAGAATTGCTATTACATAATACAGCTTAGTATATAAACGGAAAACCAACGGGAAAATTACGTTACAACACAATCAAACAAATTCCCATACAATCTGGGCGTGAGTCAATAACCATTTCGCAGTCAATAAAGCAGAAAATCTAGGTTTGGGAACTTACGATGAATGGTAACTGAACTGAACTTTTCTGATAATTTTTTATTTTGTGGGATTGAGAGTGAGAAAACACTGACATTTTGCAAAATCACAACATTAAAATGACTGGGAAATTGAAGTATATTTTCCCGCTATTAGCGTATCGGTCATACTGGGCCAGATATAATTTTATGCAGCAGTTTATCCTCTTTTCTTACTAGATCGTACAATATGAACTTAGAAATATTAGGAAGATGAATAAAAAAAAAAAAATGGATTGAAGGTGCTACTGATACATTGAGACTGCACAACATCACTTATCCTCTTCGCTGACAACCAGTGCCTATTAAAAAATGCGGTTAACCAACTTCAGGGCGATATAAACCAACTATATCTTCTTCTTCTTCTTTCCTTCGCCTGAAATAAGTTGTCTATATCAGCAATTTTGTCTCTTGTATAAATTTCACTGTTGTTGTTAATTCATTCAGTGGTCCATAGAGTTCACGTTCCACTGTTGTTCTTTCTGGCCAAAAGGTTCGCCTTAATGTGTCAAATTCGGTGCAGTCCTGGAGTACATACTCTGCCGTCTGGGGCACCTTTCCACGGGTGCACATGGTTGCTTCGCCTATCTTGAATTTTGTGTACATGTGGTTACGTAATCGGTTGTGCCCTGTTCTGAGGCGGAGGATAATGACTTGTTCTGGTCTTTCCATAATAAAATAATCGTCTTGTGCAGGGGCTAGTGGTTTCCTGATTGATTTAATGATTCTTTTCTTTTGGTGGTATGTGACTGGTACATCCGGCTGCACTTTTGTTGCACCTTCTCCTGCCAGTTGATCAGCTTTCTCATTTCCATGCACTCCACAATGTGATGGTATCCACTGCATTACAACTCTTCGCTGAAGGCTAAGTTGTGTCAGCAGTGTTTGCAATTCTGGTAGTTTCCTAGATTGGAGTGCTTCAAGTACTGATTTTGCATCTGTCAGCATTACCACATACTGTGAACCAAGATTGGTATTTAGCAGTTTCTTTGTTGCTATCTTTATAGCCTGAGTTTCTGCATCATAGTTATGGCAATACTTTCCGGTTGGTACACTGGACTTACCCCTAGTACCATCTGGGAATTCTATGTACACTCCAACACCACCATTTCTAACTGCACGCATGAGCGTACATAATGAACGAAGAAACACTAAGAGGTAAGGGACTACCAAGAAAACAATATGGATTGAAGGAGTCACTTACGACTCCACATCACAGCATATCCGGTAACTGCGCGTGCCCTGGCTCGGATACCGATCATCTGTCAACTTGCGACGCCTAGCGGCACAAAGCAGAAAATTGACGCAAGAAGAAAGAAGCTGGCCATTGATGGGTCATCAACATCATGTTTGCTGCTTTTACTTTTCAGGATATTGCCTGGTACTCATTCTAGACGGCTACACCAGGGAGCCCAGGCCATCTTACAAAAAATCTGACCAGTGTTGCCACTTTTCTGACAATAAATATCCGAAACGTTGTCAAAAAATATCTAAAAAGATCTAAATCTGCGTGGAAAAGATCTAGAAAAAACATCCAAATTGAAAAAGACAAAAATTACATAGCTTTTGTTATGACTTACCATACATAATCATGTCCTCACCTTCACTGATGTCTGCCTCACAAGATCCACAGGATAAACTTAGCTTGGATAATGAAGTTGAAGCTTCAGATCCAAAATGACCCTGGTATGCTTTAGCTGTTCTTTATAAGTGGAACAGTAGGCTTATTTCTCTAGTCTTATCAGGCCGAACTTTAATGGCACGATAGCATTTAAGAGGTCAAATTTCCTCCTGTTTTTTAGGTTAGATTTGATATAATTCCCAGCACTGAAAACTCTTTCTACGTCAGCATTTGAGTGGGGTAGTGTCATGGCAGTCATGGCACTTTAAAGAGCTTACAGAATGGACTGTTTGATCAGGCATCTTTAAATTGTCTCACTTCACTCCAAAACGCTTCAGTTTCTGTTTTGTTTGTCCATTCAGCTAACTTTATTTTGGTTAACTGATATTCTGCTTCCGCGACACTATAATCAGTAGCCCCTAAAAATTTCACAACTTTACAATATTTAGGTATGTCCTTTATTGGCTGAAGTATGTTGCTTCCTGAAAAATGTAAAATATTTTTCAAAACATCTAGATTTTCAGGAAGTCTTTGCTTCAATTGCTTCAATAATGAGATAAGGAAATTTTGACAGAGTTTTCTTAAGTTGTTCTCTTCATTCTCTGTTAACAGTCCTTTTGTTTTTAAATCATCAATTTTTGATTCGATTTAATATCCAAGGTGTGGCTTAGGAGCCAAATAGCTCTCTATAGTGCAAGTGAGCAAATCAGCTTTAGAAGTTGGCAACACCAGTCTTTTACCGAGTGAAATAGCAAGGTGAGATCATCAAGTAATTTAACTTTATCAACAAGTTTAGATTTGAACAGTTTATTAACTTTTTGCACTTCCATTAGAATAGGTTATAAAAAGAGAATAAATGACAATTTTTTTTCATCACTGTACATTCCATATAGTATTTCAGCTGTGTAGCACTTTTCACTTTGTCTTGTTATTTCAAAATGTGTCTTCAACTTCAGGCATTGCTTCATAATTCTTTCAAAAGCTGGTTAAATTGATAACCATCTAGTTTTGCAATCTGACAGAATTTTCGGTGGTGTGGAACCATCATTCAAGGCTGTATATAATGTATTGTATTGCTGTTGTCTGACAAATGATTTGGAAAACCAGTAAAGTGTTTCAGCAATAAGGTATTCCAAATTCCTTGGTAAATATTTTGATGAAGCATGTGATAATGCTAGCTGCAATGAATGACGCCTAAATTTTATAAGTATTAACGATGAGTTAGCTTCCTTCAACTTGGCATAAACGCCATTGTTTATACCAACCATCACTGAGGCATTATCAGTACCAATTACAGCCAAATTCTTCAAGCCTAACTGTTTGCTGATTAAAAGGTCCTTCAGTTCCTAAACTATACTTTTTACATCACACTTTTCAAATTGAACTAGTCCAAGATTTTTTACAAATCGATAAAATGGTCACAGTTTGAAATTGCGCAGTGACAAATTAAAAACATTGCGACTGATACTTTAACTTTTGATGATTCATTTATCAGTATAGTTCTGAAAACAGATGTCAGCGGTGTAATATCTTTAAATGAAACTGCAGTTTTATGCTTTTTTTAGTCTCTGCATGACTCTTTGAGTTTTGTATTTTCGCTTTAATTTCACACTTACAGTACTTACAACAAGCTTTGGTCATATCCCCAGTTTTTAATTTTGTCATAATTCAACCACTCTTTCCAAATTTTTTGCTCATACTTTACTTTTGGCATGTTGAAAGGTTTTTCAAAGTGAAAGCCACATAAGAAGGTGAGCAATTATTTTTTTTTTAATCACATGAAATAGAAACGCAAAGTCAGCACAGTTTGGATACGGTTGAAACAAAGTTAGTATGATTTACGCGCGTTTTTATTAATCAGTACCGGGGCTGCCAGATATTTGTGCGTTGACCCCAGTGAGAGTTCAAAGTTCAAGTAAAGGCAGTTGTCACAATGTACGTGCCAGACCAAAACAAAAATATTGTAGTAAATATTTTACACAGTAATTATTAAATTGACAATGAAAGAAAAAAAAATCTATAAAATATCTAACTCCAAATGAAAAGAGTCTAGAAAAACACTTACGATCTAAACGTCAAAAACAGTATCTAAATGCAATGAAAAAAGATCTAAATTTGGATATAAAAGATCCAAAGTGGCAACACTGAATCTGACCCTTAACCTCTTCAGACACGCGACCTTTGACCCCGCAGGCAAGCGTCTAGATTCAACGAGGCTTAGCTTGTATTGGCAGACAATCAGGGATTTTTTTTCCATGCGGTATGAAACAGTGGGCAGTACCGGCATCGTTTCTAGGCAAAATGTATTAGCGCTACTGCAATAGACACTTCGTGGCTAGTACTGGCACCTTTTTACACACTTTATTATGAGTACCGACACCCCTTTTTTAACCTTGAAAAAAAAAAAAAAAACCTTTCTACAATGCAATCAGAGCGGCCTTACTCTAGGTTAGTTGCGTATCCTTTACAGGACGTTGCAGAACCAACCCCAGCAGCCCCTCGGCTTTCTTGATACCTCTTTCGAAACCATGGCCCGCAGCTGGGATCGAACCTGGCACCCCGGCATTACGAAGCGTTCGCATCGACTGAGCCACAGAGCCGACGGCCTTACTCTACATCAGGCAATAATATGGCATGGAGAGAATGATTCACCTGGGTGGTACCAGAGGATCTGTCCGGTTAATTACACTCAGAGAAAGAACAAGACGGGCGTATAACCAGACTTCGACCGGTACCATTATTACTGGAACTCTGCGCTGGCTGCTGAAGATGGGGCGGAGCGCATATGGAAGTGCCCTGAGTGCTGTGATGTCAATTCTTGACTCCACACAACAGGCAATAATGTAACCAGATAGAGAAGGCTGTCAACTTCTCGTCTTTCGGCTAACACGAATATTCTTTATCGATCGTAAATCCAGTAAAGCATCTAGAGAAGAGAGGCGTTGTTGATGTTGATTTGTTTCTGCCTGCGGAAAACATGCTGCATTTATGATGGTAACATTCAGTGGTGACATACGGTATGGTGCGTGTGGTGTGAGATCGACTAAATGAAAGTTCAAATGATACATGTTACACATCTGTTACGGGAGATATTTAGACACGCTAAAAAAAATCACTTTATTATGTTAGCAGACATCATTGTAGTTTACCATAGCATAAGTATAAACACCACCCGCAGTACTGCAGAGTTGCGTGTGTATGCTTTTTTTTATGCGTATACTCTTTGTGCGTGTGAAATAACTTGGTAGTTTGGTCTGGTAGTCTTAGTTTCAGCTTCATAGCAAACGGGTCACCCCATCTTTGCTCCGCTCCTGCGCCAACGAAAAACGCACTGAATGTTTATCACAGTCCCTTGTGGAAAGATTAAAAGACTGCTGTCTCAGCATATCTAGCATACACACGCATTAAAGCATACGGTAGCCATCCAAAGTGCTAACACAAACAGTCCGACATTAGAAATGCAGTTTATCATTGATGGTAGCAGAAGTCACCAACAGATCAGCAATTGCCCACGCGATCAGTTTTAATCACATGGGCACCACCAACATTGCGACGACAGACCACGCCCCATTTTCTGAATCTACAGTTCACACTACCACGTTGGTCACAGTCGAAAGAACATTCCAAATGAAATCCGAAGCAACAAATTTGCCTCGGCTCCAAACAGTGCCCCTGTCTCGCGACCATTTTGACCGGAAAAATATTGACTTTCTTGCTTGTTATACCCCACTAGGACATCACACAGGCAATAAACACCCGGTGACACAAAGTGCCACCATGCAGATGAGGATCACCCGTGGAGAGGTCCCAGTAAACACCTTTCAGCCATTATGGCCACATTTGTGGCCCAGCTATATTATTCAGGGCCCCCGGCGAAAGCCAGGGTGGGGCTTAAAAAAAATTGCATCCCACAAGGGGACGACTTGAATTATGTGTGTAATATCATGAACAACTTTTTATAGAAGCTTCTGCATCTCAGCATAAAAAGCAGTGTTGAATTTAGGCATACGTATAAACATTCGTCCCCATGTGGGACACAATTTTTATTTTTATTTTGAAGCCCCACCTTGGCTTTTGCAGGAGGCCGCAATATAGCCTAACGGCTGAACGCGGTTTCTGAGACCTCTCCACGGGTGATCCTCATCCGCATGGGGGCTCTGTGTGATGTCCTGGTGGGGTTAAACTTACTAGGCATACGTTAACCCGACTGCAGCTTCGGGACTCATACTCTACAGGGGCCTCAACAAATTCTTTTTTTTTTTGGTTCACAAATGCAGTAATTAGGCACGTGCTTACATTGCATTTGGTTCGTTACAGTTTGTCAAATCAAAGACAATGCCTTGCATATGAGTAAAAAAAAGTTAACTGATTAATAATTTTTTTTTAAGGCCATTGACAATTTGTGTATATTGTGTGAAATATCTATTTTTATAGTCGACGTGGTCCACGTCTCGACAGCTCCTGCATTTCTCAGAACATTTCTTGTTACCATTTTCGGGATGGTCCTTCATTCATGAAGGAAGCTGCAGGAGATGCATGCGGTAGCTGCTGCTCGTGAGTCCCAGCCATCTAGTTTAGCCCCAATCCACGCTGTGTGAGCGTGGGGGATACTCTTGGCTGTGGCAGAAGCCGCCAAAAGTGCGCAATTTAAGTCGCTGGAAGGTCGCAATTGACATGTGACTAAGGCCCTGTTAGGGTATATTTTCTGCCTCAATAATTTGGGACGGTTATTTGGAGTATAGCCCATTTTTTCTCTCCATGTAGCGAGAATTCAAATTGAAACCCCAGGGTCAGCAGGAAGACAGGTAGCCACAGGGCTACCACAGTCCCCTCAAAAATAATAAATAATCTTAACTGATTGTAAAGTCAGAAATGAATTTTTCAGTAATTTGAAGTTACTTTTATTGTTATTTTATATTATATATTTTTTTATTATTTACAGTGTGCCTTAGATCTGTTGCACAATGAATATCTCCATCTACCACAAACTGCCAAGATTGGTACAATGGCAGAGATGCTCTCCATGTCTGACATCCGTGGTTTCTTTAAGAAGCCACAAACCTCAGTACTGTCACCATTCGGCAACTTTTGCACAAGGACGCCACCTGTGCTTCTCAAGAGTTGCAGCATCTAATGTATCCCAGGACAACATAGTCAGAAGTCCTCTGCCAAATCTAGATATTCCAACAAATGTGCCTTTTCACCAGTTTATATTTGATAAGTGTGACCAGTTCAAGAACAAACTGGCTGTTGTAAGTAGTTGTAGATGTCATAAAAAAAATAACAAATCATGTTCAACCTCTCTAGATTGTAATTAGGATATACAGAGGTTTAAAAAAAAAAAAAAAAAAAATTGATGCTTATGCCTATCAGTTATGTTTGGTTTGGTTTGGGAGCTGCGTTAGCGCAGTCGATAGGAGGCTCGCTTTCAAATCCTGCTACGACTTGCTGCAGCTACGGTCGGTGTTCGAAACCGGGTGATTTCCGGGGTTCACCCAGCCTCTAGGAAATGGGTATCAGAGTGACACTCTGGGGTAAATAGAGGTACGTCACTGTAGCCACAGAGTTACGTGCGAAGGGCGACACAGGCGGACAGTTTCTTATCAGCTGTTACTACTGGTGGCAGAGCACTTATGGTTTATAACCGTGTGCAATGACGCTGGTTCATATCTCCTGACTCTACCTTTACCTTTAGTAATGTTTGGTTATCCAATATTGCACAGCTTACATGTTAATTATGTATGATTGTAGAAGCATAGATTATTAAGTTGAATGTATTTAAGTGTACTTTCAAACAATGAATTGTGCATTCTTTATTTGCTTATCTGGAATACCATTATTCTGTCTTAACATATATTAACATTGCAAAAGCTAATCTCTGTTCTTGTGATATAACTTTTAATCCTTCCCTCTAGTTCTCTAGAGCCATCTACTCCCAGTAAGTTTTCTAATGTCGTAGACCTAATATTGCAATGGATCACTTCTTTGAAGTTCATATTTCTCCCAAAATGCTAAAAACTGCCAATTACTGCCTGTATTATACCACTTCTGCGGTGTAGGCAGGGGGGTCTTTAAGCCTGAGGATTTACGGCCGCATGGCTAGTGCTGTCGCCACGACTGTGCAGGTGAGGATTTTATTTTGCCTCCGACAGAAAAAATCCCCAGCCTTACCGAGGATTCAAACCAGGCTCTCCCACTGAGATCTCAGTGTTCTAACCGTTCGGCCAGCCGCTCCTCAGTATAGTAAATAATGATGTAAATTTCTGTTGTACTGATTATTAAATTAATGTTGTAAGTAATAGACTGTTTCTATTATTTGAACAAAGAAAACACAAGCAATAGACTGCACGGTTTATTGCTGGCTTATTTTACTGTTTATGGTTAAACAATGGATCAGCATGATGGCATAAGGGTAGTCACCCATAAGTGTTCCATTCTACTTCTAACTCAACCGAGTCTGAAGAATCTCAGCGCAGTGCACAAACTCCGTAGCAGCGGCGAGGATCCTGAAATACTTTGGGTATATTTTTAACTCCAAATTTTGGCCAGGCAGCGCCATTGGGCTACTCTTGTCTATTTCCAACTGCCAAGGAATTTCTTTCATGCGCAACAATACACATGGGCATCCGATCTTACTGAACAGAGACCAGGGGAAATTACTCAAAGTTCATGTGAAAAAATCTCAGCCTTCATTGGGACCTGAACCGGGGACCGCCAGCACTCAAGACAGATGCCATACCTCGGGACCACACAGTCTCCCCGTTGTTTTACTGAACCTCATTAGGCGCATGCTACAGTAATATAATAATATAATAAGTATAATAATTTGCCACTTTAATTATTTAGATTATTTTGCTAAACAGGAGGATTTTTTGACTGGAAAGCAGTACACATATGCCCAGTTGAAGGAGAAGTCAATCAGGGTGGCTAGCGGCCTTCATAGGCTGGGCTATGGAAAGGGAGATATACTTCTGTCAATTTCTCCCAACACCGTTGATGTGACTGTTCTCATGCTGGCCTGTGCTGCTAATGGCATGTGGTATTCTTCTGCTAATCCAACATTTACAGCAGGTAAGTAAATTTGTAAAGGTAATATTGTGTGCCCCCCCCCCCCATGTTTTGTAAAGTTTACTCTGTCTGCCTGTTCACCTGCCTGCCTGCCTGTATATGTCTGTCCGTTCATCTGTCCCCTCGTCTGTATGTTTGTCTCTCCTCCCCGTCTCTCACTAGCTCTGTTCTTTCTCTCTGTCTTCTGTCTCAGTCGACCTCTCTGTCTCTGGTCTCTTGTTTTCTTCTTCCTTTCCCCCCCCCTCTCTCTCTCCCTCTTTCTCTCTCTTTCTCTGTCTCTCTCTCTCTCTCTCTCTCTCTCTCTCTCTCTCTCTCTCTCTCTCTTTTTCTTTCTCTCTGTCTTTTTCTCTCTCTGAGTTGATTAAAGCCTGTGTGAAAGCAAGAGAATAAACTTCATAGCATTAGGTTTCATTTAATATGGCTCCATGCCCCTTCACAGAGAGGCTGTTTGCCTGCCAAGAGCATTGCTCACAATGTGAAACCCTGTAACTACAATAATTACTCATAGAAGTTCTGTGAAACATGTACAGATATAAGCTTTATAATGAAGTCTGCAGGTAACTGCAACTCAGAGCTGGAAGCATACTTTTATATTATTATCATTTGTTTTGTTGTTGTTGTTGCAGAACCTAACAGTTGTAATTTGTCTAAACTCATTTCAAATTATGAATGAATATTTAGCTTAAAACTGAAATTTTAAAATCAGAATCTGAATTGCAATATTTAGAGACTCTTATTATTGCTTCTGAGGCCCCATTTTGGCAAAAAAAGAGACTCACTTCCCCCTAGCAGGCATATCATGTATGGTGACTAATTAAGGGTCTGTGACACAGGGAGGTATTGGGCCCAAAAATGCAGAGATATCACAGCTTAGTTGTAAACCTCGATGTCCCAATATCTGTTCCTAGGGTGAATATAGAAGTAGAAAAGAAGAACACTAAAGGAGGAGGTGGTGGATGAAAAATAAGAAGGAGAAGAGGAAGAGCAGGATGAGGAATAATAATAATAATTCAGGGACAAAGTGAGAGTAAAGCTGCAATATTTCGAGTGTAGTTTTATGTTTATGTTTTAAACACATGAAAATTATTATGTAGGAAACAATGTACTGAAAAAGAAAATATTGAGCTGCATGGCGTGAGTTTATTGGGATCCGTGTTTACTTGAGGTGAAAAAAAAAAAAGGAAAGAGCGGGTGCAGAAGGTAGCAGATATAAGAATAAGAAAACTGCAAAACTGCCAATTACTGCCTTTATTTTACCACTTTTGCCATATAGGCAGGGGGTCTTTGAGCCTGAAGATTTACAGCAGCATGGCTAGTGCTGTCGCCACAGCTGTGCAGGTGAGCATTTTATTTTGCCTCTGATAGAAAAAGGTCCCCAGCATTACCAAGGATTTGAACCCGGGTCTCCCACTTAAGAGCCCAACCTTCCAACTGTTCGGCCGAATAAGAAAACACAAAATTACATTTTATTTTCTCCAAATTTTGTTTTTATGTCTTATAGGAGAATTAGCCATGCAACTGAATCACTGTGGAGCTGTGATATTGGTAGCAGCATCTGGATTAACAGCAACTGCCACTGAAGCACTGGCAAATACTGAGTTTCCTAACCAAGTTAAGGTCAGTATTTCCTTATCAGTTATTCATACAAACACTTACATGTATATTTTTATGAAATCTGCATTAGCATGTGTGGATACATACATCTTTAGCCTTTAATACCCATTTTATTTTTTCAGCTGGACCCCTCTTCCAGTATCTCCCATAGCTCATCTGTTCAGCCAAGTCTCTTTGTTTATTGCTCTTATAAGTGTTTTGCTGTCTGCAGGGTTGTCGCTGTAGGTGGTTATTCTTGTGTTGCTCCTTTCTTTGCCATTCTGTCAGCTCTGCGATTACCTTATGTGCCGGAGTGGCCTGGAATCCACTGCATCACTATTCTGATGTTGTTTGAGGTAATGAGCTGATCAGCTTTCAGAATTATTGTGGCTATGTCAGTTCTGCAGCATTCACTGCCCTCCAGAACTTGAAGAGTAGACATTGAATCTGTGAAGATGACACTATTTTGGGCCTTTTAAGGGGAAACATCCATTACAGTCTTTAAGTGGTATACTGCTGTTTCCAGTGCAATTTTTTCGGCTTCATAATTTGAGCAGAATTCCCCGCATGCATCAAAAATCTCTCCAACAGATCCATCAGGATAACCTATGTAGATTCCGTAACCTGCTTTAATGGTAGCTTTGAATGCAGATCCATCAGTATAAACATTTATCCATTCTTTGGCGTAAGAATCAGTGGCCCTTAGCGAAAAGTTCATAAGGGCGATTGCGTCGGGCTTTTTGGTTTCTTTGTCTACCAATTTCATTTGGACTTCTAGAGCTTTAAAGCGAGCATGTGATGGTAGGTTTCTTGCAACTTTCTGAATGCCTTGACGTCTTTCTGGGAGGTGGTATCTGTCTTGTTTTTCATGTACAGAATGTAAAACCGATTTGTGCTTTATTCTTTGTTTGTATTCCCAGTTTTCTACAAGGTGTCTATTAGGATGATTACGATTCTTTCTAACGCATCTTTCATAAATTTCTAAAGTGGCTTTTTCTCTCCGCAACTCGAGGGGTTCCACATATATATGGATTTCACATGCAGCAGTTAGAGTAGACCGCAAAGCTCTGCTGATTAATCAGCGGTCATTATTTTGTACTCTGTCAAGAGTCTCTAGGTTAGTTTTGGAGCAGGTTGTAAGCAGTCAGTTGTTATACTTTATTACGGAGCGAACATATCCAAGATAAAAGCCCCTCAGAGTTTCCTTGTCTGATCTCCTAGCTGTACCTGCATGTCTTTTCAATAACTGTAACCGCCTCAATGCCTTATTCCTGACGTTTTCAATATGGTTCTTGAGGCTGAGCTGCCATTCAAGTGTATGTCCAAGGTATGTAGGATGCTCTTCTTTCATCACTTGGTGTCTGTCTAGCCTCAGGTTAAAATTCTTCGATGCTACTTGATGGCTTTTGGTAAAGATTGTCTAGACCCTCTTTGTGTAGTTAACCTTGAGTATCCATCTTTGGCAGTACTTATGCAGTCTAAGGTCTCCATTTAGTCTTTGGGCTCCGCTTTCTACATTTTCATGACTCTGCCATATTGCTAGATCATCAGTGTACAAGGCTTTTTCGGCCTTGATTTGTTCTGGCAAGTCATTGATAAAGATTAAAAATAGTGTACATAGCTTTGTGGCAAGGCCTCCTCCAAACTGTTGAGATTGCTTTGTGTATCTTAGCCTGGACTGTTCTATCTATCAGAAAGTATTTCACCCAGTCATACAATCTGCCATGTATTCCTATGCTCATCATCTTCATCAGGAGACCTTTTCTCCATACTCTGTCATAGACCTGCTGGAGGTCGACAAAGATGGCCACTGTATGCTTCTTATTCTGGAAGCTGTCATGTATTCTTTGTGTCAGTCTGAACAGCTGGTCTTCTGTGCAGCTGTTTGTTGGTTCTGAAGCCTGCCTGTTCATGGTATAGAACACCAGAACTCTCTAAGAACCAATATAAGCGCCTGTTTATCATTCTTTCTGCAACTTTGCCCAAACATGATGGTAAGGATATCAGCGGTAGCTTTTGGGGTCATCTAGAGGCTTTTAAGTATGGGGACAATATATGCATTCCTCTATGCCTTTGAAAGTTTGCTTGATCTCCATGTCTTATTAATTACCCCGAGAACTACTTCTCCCCTAGACCAGCCAAGATCAAGCAGCATTTTGTTGTGGATCTTATCTGGACCTGGGAATTTTCTAGGTTTTAATTCTCTCAGGGCTTGTTCTAAATTGTCCATGCTAAATTCCTCTTCAAAAAGGGAGTCGCTGGCTGTTGGAGCTCTCTCTTGTTTCTTCAATTGAGAGAGCTGTGTTCTATCCAATTATGTGAGTTTACCTGCACTGTTAACCAAGGCAAAATAATGATTGAAATGTTTCTGCTTTCTTCTTGTCTTCAGTGGTCGTCTTACTCCCATCTGTCACTGGTTTTGGGTTCACCCTACTACTTTCTCTGGAGTTACTTGCATTGCAGTTACTCATAATGTTATAAGTGGCCGATGTTGCTCGTCCTAGTCAGTTTACCTTAAGTACACTGGCAGAGAACCAGGTATTGGAACCAATAAATATTTCGCAAGACTCAGCTGTGTGACATTTCAAACATTTATTGTTTCATGCTCAAGATGTTCAATTATCAGTCACTTCACCTGAGAAGATTGCAGTTGACGAGAGCCTGACAGAGTCATTGCAACCAGTCAATGACATCTTTGAATTAAAAAAAAACAGAAATGTATTCCTGCTGCCATTAATCATTAATGTTTGTCTGAGCTTGTTTCAAAACATTTAAACTAAAAAATAGACTAAAATAGACTGTTATGTTGGTTTATCTTCATGAAATACTAGGCACTGCCCATCTGATAGAAATCATTATCATTAAATGTTATGACTCTGGGAAGGCTAATCCGGATAACAAATGCCTGATGAAGACAGATGTGTCCACTAAAAGGTGTAAATATGACACCTATGCTGTAAACAGGCATACCACATTTATGGCAATCAGACACATGATGATAAAGAAGAAGAAGAAGAACAAGTTATGTTTTGAGTATTTTTCATAACATTTAGACAACTATGTTAGCTGAGTTATGATTTATGAGTTGGAATATGAAAGTCAAGATATCAGCCATGTTTGCTGAGTTATGAGTTATGATTTATGAGTTGGAATTTGAGAGTCAAGATATCAGCCCTGTTTGCTGAGTTATGAATTATGATTTATGAGTTGGAATATGAGAGTTGAGATATCATCCATGTTTGCTAAGTTATGAGTTATGATTTATGAGTTGGGCTATCTTCGTGGCACTTCGGAAACCAACCACCCTTGCTGTCCATGGCAGTGTATTATAAGATAATAAATGGTTCAGGTCTCAATTATTTTTTGATTTGATGATTGCAGGATCTGTTTGTCTTTGGGGAAGCTCCTGGCTTTCAACCGTTTCAGAAGTTATTGGATGATGATGGCTCATTATTTCCTGAAGTGAAGATCAACCCACTGGAGGATGTGTACATTCTCCCTTACTCCAGTGGAACCACAGGACTTCCCAAAGGTGTCATGCTCACCCACTACAACTGTCTGGCGGACTGTATGCAAATTATGTAGGTGAAACAAAATGGCTGTATAATATGTCATAGTAGATTTGTTGCATACACACTTATTGTTGTAACATAAAATATGAACATTTTTATGAAAAACATTACATTGATGAAATGTTACTCTAAATTCATCACAGCTGGTACAGTAGTTAGTGCACTTGCTCATTAATGCAGTAATTTGGGATCAATTCCCAGCAGATGTAAAAAAATTTTCTATAATTATGACTCTGGTCTCAAATTAGCCTCATAAAATTGGTAGTACCTGACAATTTTCCTAGAATTGTTTTTGAAGGAAAAGTATCAGCTGGGTTGTCCTGGGTAAAGATTCAACATCAAAGCATTCAGGACAAGCCCATGTCAGCTCCGACTTCCTCCTAACCATTTGGTTAAATACTCATTTTGCCTTTCTCCTGAGTCTTGAGTTGCACCCAGAACCTACAGACACTTCCGGCTGCAACATTCTCTCCAGGTACAGGTTTTCAGTATCTTCTATTATATTTTTTGCCTTGTTTTGTGCAGTTGCAGTACACCCCCAAGTGGGACCAATCCAGCCAACCTATCTGCATGATTATTCCCAAACACACCTGAATTGCTCAGGCAAAATATCAGTGTGACTCTTTCTACCTGCAACCTCTGTTGATGTGACCCATTCTATTTGAAGAAAACCTATCTCTGCGTTCCTGAGCATGCTTTGCAAATCCAATACTGTGATAATATATTTGGCTGAGATTTTCTCCACCCATCCCAGTGCAGCAGTTACTGCCTCAGCCTCTATTTTTATGGACGTGGTTATGTCATATGCCAAGCTCTCTTCCCGCTTTCACAATTAAGTCCCATCCACTCTTTCTACCCCTGACAGGGATTTATTGCATATTTTTCATTTTATAAAGTGCAAGTCATCAAATATTCACCAGAAACTTTAAATTCAATTTTGTGGACAGTTCTTATCATTAAATTTTTTAAATCCACTGTGTACTATGGAAGAAAAGTAGTAAGCATAATAGCCTTGTCACAACACCGACACACTGGGATAGATCAGTCAGTAGTCAATGCTTGATCAAAGGACCACAATAGTACAATAAGCCACAGCTGTGCCACCCATCGAGCAAAGGACCACAATAGTAAGACAAGCCACAGCTGTGCCACCCATCGAGCAAAGGACCACAATAGTAAGACAAGCCACAGCTGTGCCACCTATCGAGCAAAGGACCACAATAGTAAGACAAGCCACAGCTGTGCCACCCATCAAGCAAAGGACCACAATAGCAAGACAAGCCACAGCTGTGCTACCTATCGAGCAAAGGACCACAATAGTAAGACAAGCCACAGCTGTGCCACCCATCAAGCAAAGGACCACAATAGTAAGACAAGCCACAGCTGTGCCACCCATCGAGCAAAGGACCACAAACTGTATCTCCTTATGACAATTAGCGGCAGAAGGGGAGCTGATAATGATTTCCTTGCAAATATTTCACTTAAGATTCACTGATATCTTTTCAGAAATAGCGCACCAGTGACCCCAGAAGATCGCTGTTTAGGTCTGCTACCACTGTATCACATTTATGGCATGATTGTAGTCCAGTTCACAGTTCTCCTGGGTGGGGCTACAATCTCATATCTGCCCAAATTTGAGCCAGAGATATTTCTCAGATGTTTACAGGAGAGAAAAGTAAGTTTGGTATAACATGTGCATTAGTTATTCAAATATTACGTTTACTTTTATAAATAAAAAAAAAATGTTTTGTTTATCTTATCCAAGCCTGAAGACTTGAGACCTATTGTTACAAGGAGCCACTAACTGATTATCAGTCTAACTGAAACAAGTGCCAGATAACTTGTTAAACCTTATGCATCTCAGAGTATGTACTTGGTCTTTATTTTGCTTACTTTTACTGGACTCACAAGGTTGGGTCTACTCAAGGCCCAGATAAAGAAGTGTGACGTTACGGCCCACTCCCTTGGAAAGTACAACACTTTTAGTGTGACGTCCCGGGTCGTGGGTTCTCTAGATTTGGGTTTAAATGATTTATATGTGGAGTAGGGAATTTCCTCTCAACACATCCCCTCCACCAGATTAACTGAACTATTATCTGGGCTATGTTGCTCTCAGACAAAGTCCTGGATATCCAAGAAAACAGCCATATTGGCTCGTTATTTATATTTAACTTTAGCTGAACTTGGTACCCACAAGAGAAAGAAATGGGTTTTAGATGTCTATATATTATTATCTTGAATGATTCACTAGACACGGCAGTTGACCCAATCCGTCGACCTTCTCTTGGTAAAGAAATTTTATTATTTAATGAGCTCCCACCAAATGCTATTCTATCTTAACAGTTTAATTAAACGTGTAAGAACAGACACATTTGGAATTACAAAAACTGATGCAGGATAAGACCATATATTTGATTTATTAACCTAGCAATCAGAGTATGACATTAGTCATCATTATTGTTATAATAGATAGTGATGGTATGGTGATAATGAGATGCTTCAGCTAGATAACTGAGCACCTAAGATTCGACTGAATGATAATGGTGGTGTTTAGTTACATAAATACATGTTACATAACTTTAGAAAGTGGAACCTCTGAGAGTCCTCGTGTTGAGTCCCTTCTTAGCTGTTCCCATCTTTCCGCCAAGTTCTCCTGGTCCTTCCACCTGGTTCCCTGGTTCCCACCTGTTTCCCAGCTGGCCGAGTTCTAACACAATTTAGTCTCGTGACCGTGATGACCCTCTATTTCTTTTTTGTAGAAAAGACTGATCCTCACCCACATGGGAGCTGGAAACTTCCAGCTATCGCCAAACTAGAATCAAACCATTATAATTACCTCTAAGGTCGACCTGTTTGTTGCCTGTCACAGCGATTATGACAGAAATTCCAGGGCTTGTCTTATTAATACCTCTATCTGTCTGCAAGGGTAAACTCCACCCTCTACTAGGTTCTACCCAACCCTCAAGGAGATGACCTAAGCCCCGCCTCTGAGGTACCTAGCAGATCAACCTAGCTATCAATGGGCCTGTCACTCACAGTGAACGGCCTACAGTACGACGTTGACCAAGATTAAACATTCCTAATTGCCAAACATCTGCTCTCTGGAGAATTTCACTATCATGTGTGAAAACTTCAGACGCTGGACGCCAGCCTGTCTAGAAATGTCTACCGGACCACTTAATTCCCCTGATCTATCCTGTTCAAAAGGAGCACCTCAGTGTGTGTTATGTAACTTTTTATGACACTAAAGCCGGGTTCAGGGGAGCTAATCAGGTGTGATACGAAGCTATCTCCCCCTTTACTCGCCTCTACAGACTGGGCAGGAGATAATTATATGACATGGGCATGAGAAAGGAATTCCTAGCCAAGGTAATATTACCTAAAGCAAGGTTGCTTTGTCTGGCTAGAGATTGGAAACACAGTTTAAACAATTCTCAAATCCCTTGTAGTGGTTTTAGAACTATTTTAGGCTCAGTGTCTATTGCTTTTAATTCTTTGTCCTACTCTGAAAATAAGAAATTATTAAACACAATATAACTTCTGAGACCACTGAGGTCATTTCGTGACATATTTTTTTTTTTTTTTTCAACAGTTGACAATCATACATTGTAATAGGTATAAAATTCTAGTAGGTGATTGGCACACACACACAAAAAACAGTTTTCTTCCTCGGTGAGGAGTTAGCTTTGGATGGCAGATTCAGGCTCGTGGGGCAACACAGTCACCTGATGTATCTTTAGGTGAAGTCCTTGGTGCTTCGGTCTACCGAGACTGAAGACTTGAGACCCATTGTTACAAGGAGCCACTAACTGATTATCAGTCTAACTGAAACAAGTGCCAGATAACTTGTTAAACCTTATGCATCTCAGAGTATGAACTTGGGTCTTTATTTTGCTTACTTTTACTGGACTCACAAGGTTGGGTCTACTCAAGGCCCAGATAAAGAAGTAATTTGCATGATTACCAGAGATAAAAATGTCACACCGCTAGATTACTGAGAGCTGCCATGATGTAGCGGCTTACCGCTCACCTGCAAATCAGAAAGTCATTACTTTTTTTTCAGAAATGACCCTGGCTTTTAGATCGACCAGCCTTGAGTGGGTACCAGAAAATAGTCCTGGGAAATAAAGGTGGCTTGCGTGATGTTGACCACATCACCCACAGAGTGCCAATCGGTCTATGAAATGTAGGTGTAGCCCTATATGCCCAATATACTTGAAGGTGTGGAAAGGTGTCCTTTATCACGGCACCTGTATAATTGTTTTTGTGGATATTTGTGTCTCAGAAATTAAAAATAAATTAGATTACACACTGTAATGAGACAGAAGATTATTTCAAATGCATTTCAAACAGATAACATTTGCTCACTTGGTACCTCCAATAATTGTGTTTCTGGCAAAACATCCACTTGTGTCCAAATATGATCTGACATCACTGAGGAAAGTCATTTGTGGTGCGGCACCACTGGGTGTTGAAATCTCAAATGAATTTCTACAAAGATTCAGCAATCGTGTGAAGCTCAACCAAGGTTTGCATTTGTTTTCTAATATTTATTACCGTTAAAGACTATTTAATGTTAAAGAAATTATTAGTCACAATGTCAGTGCAAAAACATCTTTTAAAAGCTTTAAAAAAAATATGGAAATCTAAATTATATTGTCTCAAAGTTTAGTTATTTATATTAAATGACCTCATTGTGATGAAAACAAGAAAAGATCTACTGCCACTCTAATAATAATGTTGTAATAGACATTTAAGTCAGAGTGCACCTGCCCAAGTGGCAGGGAACAAAACTCTGCACATAAATAAGCCAGTAAAATGCATGTACATACACAACTCAGGCACTGGCACAAAGCCTAAGTTTAAATAAAGGAACAACCAAGACTTTCTGCCAGAGCTTACAGCCAGTGAACATAGAAGAAGAATAAGTATTTTTAATTGTATTATTTCAGTTTTAACATGTCATTTAAAGTTAAAGAACTACCAAAGATATGGAATGAAAGGTAAATGCATTTGAAAAACAAATGCCTGAATGTATTGATGGATATCTGTACTGAGTCACAGTTGATTGTAATATTTTCCAGTGACACTGACAAATAATAATATTCTGTTCATTGAACATTAGATCTTCATCATCATCAACTTGTTGTGCCACATTTACATCGTATATGGCTTGCAGTTAATCCTCCACTCAGTTCTATTCTGTGCATGTTTAAAAAAATACAGAAATAAATCCAACGCTGTTGGCAGCTCTTATCTGCTTTTGTCATCGGGTTTCTCTTGAATATCTTCATTTCTTCAGTCTTCTTGTTTCCCACCTAAACAATAAACAAGAGACTGATATAAAATAGTTGATACTCACCTGGACCACTTCACAATTTTGTGGGAAAAAACCCGAAAATAAATATTTGATTCTGACACCAGCATTTTCACTTTATTACCAATTGTAGTGTGTAGCTGTCAGTTTAACAAGTGATTAATATTCTCAGTGTTTCCACACTAATCTCCCCATTTGGTTAAACAGGTTATGGATTAACCGAGACAAGTCCTGTTGTAAATATTGACTTCACTTCCACACTTGGCTCAATTGGTCACTTGGTTTCGAACACGGAAGGGAAGGTAACAAATCATGAAAATTAATTTCTGCCTGAAAACTATCCTTGACTTCAGCTTTCTAATATACCAGTAAAGTGGTTGGAGACTCTTAGGCAGTCAGAGTTGACACATATCAGTTTCATATTTGTGCCAGGGCACACAGGTGTGCAAAGATATGAGTAAGCTGATAGGCTTACAGGTAAAGCTAATGGACCAGACTGGTACACTGAATGCAGTACAAGAAATAAGACATTGTGTGAACCAAGTTATAACTGAATCTGCAGCCCTGACCAGACTGCAAGAACAACATGTTAAAAGGAGTGCCGCCAGACAAAAGCACTATGCAGGAATCCAAAGAAGAAAAAGTAGACAAGAGATGCGGTGTCATCAGCAGCTAGACGCTGTGGGATTTTTTTAGAAGGGGATCCATGCACTTGTGGACTGAATGGTTCAGTGCAATGGGGGTAATATAACTAAACAGAATTGGCAGTAAAGTTGCCCAGGTTTCACGACTTAAAAAAAAGAAGTCATTTTGTTTCTGCTGGCATGTGGATAAACACAGCCTGTTAATACCTCAGCCTGTTAATACCTTCAGTTACAAGTATCTTGCAATGAGTTGTGCTATTTTTAAACTTGCTGAAAAATAAATTATTGTTACTTTACTTTTATGACAGGCAAAGTATGTTTTATTAATTCCAGATTATGCAACATGTATAAGCAGAAACAATATATTGTAAATCTAAGTTACCCAGATAAATCATGTGACTACAATGAACCTCCGGTGACTAGACAAACACGATGCATCAAAAGAAACTATTCTCATTACGGTTGGATTTATTCAGGTTTTTTAAAACTTTATTTT
This sequence comes from Candidula unifasciata, assembly GCA_905116865.2. Lineage (NCBI taxonomy): Eukaryota > Metazoa > Mollusca > Gastropoda > Stylommatophora > Geomitridae > Candidula > Candidula unifasciata. The sequence goes on from CAJHNH020007667.1 coordinate 539,654, forward strand.
ATGTTGATGTAACTGTGTAGTAGCGCACGTGACAAGATACAACCACATATGCCTGGCAATAAATTGTGCAATGTATTGTTTGTGTCTGCATTATTTAAATTGGTTACGGGAAAACATTGTGTTGAACAACATGTTAATGTTATATGAGAAGTTTGTATTGCCATGTGATTATTTAAATTCAGGCTTAACGATCAACCAAAGGTTCTGTGCTCTTAAGTTGTTATGTCTGCTTCTGGTTTATGAGAGCTGGTTTCATTCGTTACATGGACTGTGTATATTTGTTCTATCATCATTAACTGACATGGGTTATGTGATTTCTCTAGATCTTGCAGTCTTAAACAGCATCTATAAATTTGTATGGCTGTCACACTGCCATGCATTGATGAAACTCTGCCAGAAATCTTCTCTAATTGTTTTCCTCTGTCTCTCTGTCCATAGATATTTCCAGTTGTCACAAAAACAGATAAGATGGTATATTACCTCCTGATCCTGGGATAATGGATCAGATAGCTGGCATATTAGAGACATTAACATTCCCATGGAAGTTAAAATGTAAAAGCAAACAGCTGGCTGATTGGTGCTTCCAAGCAACATTTTTCCGTATCGAAATGGGCCCGGGAATGACATTTTATAGCAGTGGATGCCATTAGGAGTCCATGTGAACTTCCTCCAGGAAGATAAATAAAATGTAACTGATTTAAATTAGAGATTAAGAAACAAAACTTACAAGACAAATAATAAAAAAGGAAATATCACTCTGCATAGAAATTTTAAAGCATAGTTTACAGCAAGCTGTGAGGCTCTGCAAAAGAAATTGAATCTCTATCAAGTTGGAAATATGAAAAGAAAAAAGAAAAAAGAAAGTTGGGAACCACTGCTTATAAAATGAATGAAATTGTGGTAGTGCATTGGCCTGCATGTTTGTTATCCTGGGCGTAATATGTTGAAATGAACTTTTAACATATTTTTTTTAATGATCTGGTTTCCCAGGTTGATTGTGCCTAAAGTGGGTACCAGTAAATGTTTTTGGGAAGTAAATGTGGCTGGTGTGATACGAACATCAGACTTCAAAATCCAATTAGTAAATGGAAATGTGGGGCTGGCAGCAAATGTTCTCTATATTCCTCAGTGTTGAAACAGAAAATATGGCTGAATTGTTTAGTTGTAGTAACTTAGTATTATGATTTATATTTGCATGCATTGCATGTTGAATTGAGATCACAGCACTCGGGACACTCCCATAAGTGCTTCGTCCCCTTCTTCAGTAGCAAGCGAAGAATTTCAGTTACAATGTAACCAGTAACTGTCTGATTCTTTATCTGTATCGCCCTTTCCTTGGGTGTTGAGTGTCGGCCAGATCCCCTGGTAACTCCTCATTGCGCCATTATCCTCAGACCACAATGATCTATTTGTGCCTCCACAACATCAGGGCCCTGACAACATCTAGCTTGTCATACATCAGTTCACCACTAAGTGGTGAAGAACTCGCCAGTTTATCTGTCTGCTCATTTCCCAACACACCAGCATGACCTGGAGAAAATATCCAAAGATGTTAACTTCTTCTTCTTCTTCGCGTTCACCAGCTGTAAACTCTGGCGGAAGGTTCTGGTTGCTCGTCTACTACTGAACTGCAGTCCTGCTCCAGAACCTGAGTGTTGCGTGTGCATCAGTTTTACAGATCTCATTCTCTTGAATACAGACTGTTGGTTCCTTGCCTCTCCGGCAGACGCACTCCGTCTTCAAAGGAAGCTCCCCAATTAGTTGACTCTTACAACATGCTTTTGGGGAGGCAGTGGGTCTATTCTTGTTTTCCCCACAATGGGGCCCGGAACCCACACAGGGGAGATGTTAACTATATATGGAACCTTTGCATGCCACTTTGCACAGAGCATGCCTGTCTCCACCTTTCATCAACTACTCTGTGAGACAGTTTCACTTATGAAATGTGTCTACAGCCTAATCTCAGTCCAGCGGAAGGTAGCAGTTGCTGCCTCCACCTCCATTCTCAAACTAGATGGTGTGATACCATATGCCAGGCTTTGCTGCATTAAGCGACACCCATTCACTTTTGCTGAGAACCCCCATGCACTTCATCTGCTTCTCAACACAGAGCCATCTGTATAGATAATCACATCACCTTGGTGGGAATTGTCATGAATCATTTGTTGAAATTCTGATTCTGCAGCACCAACTGGCCAGTCCCTGCACTCATGGCCTAAAGTGATTAGACGCCTACACAAGTCTGAATCATGACAAGTTTGCTTTACCTTTTTTGTCTCAAATTATTTCAACAGATAGTGGATATAGAGACAAACCGAGTACTCGGACCAGAAGAGAAAGGCGAGTACTGTGTGAGAGGTCCACAGGTTATGAAAGGATACTACAAAAATCAGAAGGCGACTGATGACATGATTGAACCAGATCGATGGCTACATACAGGTAGACTTTTTTTTTTTTTTTTTTTAATGTTAGCAACTAGAAGTTGTAGCACTTACTTTAAAAGATCAACTTTTTTCAGTACTAAGCAACTCACTGTTGCATTTCATGGTTACTGTTTATTCAGTATTTGTTTCTTAACTCTTGATTCCTCATTCATCTGGTACCCGGTGGGTTCTGGGCTCCCATTATGTTAAAAACAAGTATAGACCCACTTCCTAGATTCCAGAAGTGGACGAACACCAGAACTTTATGCTGTTTACAGCTGGTGAACACGAATAAAAAGATCTAGTACCGTGGTACATTAACTCATTCTATTCAAATTTTTACTTCAGTTTTGTCCTATAGTGTTATTATTTTAACCCATTCAGAGCCAGTCATGTGTTACTTTTACTAACACATTTTAGAATGTAACAAATAATGGTAACACCTGTCGGGGACCGACAGAGTTAAATGGTTGCAAAGTTGCAGGTTGTTTCAGTTAGTGAGCATTGTCATACAACCATTTAGTCTTTCAGTGTATGGATTCCCTATCTGCTCTTTTGCAGTGTCCATTTGATCCCGCTTTATCACATACTTGAATACACTGGACAGAAAATCTGTGATATGCTCTTGATCACATGATCACTAATTATTCCAGAAAAGTTTGCAAATGAGCAAGGATGTCATTGGATGTGGCAAAAATAGAGTTTATGGTTTGAGAAATATTATTTGCAGATGAAGTGGTCACGTTCAGATACAAATCAGAGAACAAGTAAAAGTACCACAGGTTTAGTCTAAATAATGTATGCACAGAAGAGGAAAACTTGCATTTTTATGACAAAAACAACATGAATCATTTAAAAACATAGATGGAGCACACACTTGAGAAAGAAAATATACCGGAACCCTGCTAATTTATAATCAAAAGCTGTTTGGTTGGTAGTTGTACCCCACCAGGACATCATACGATAAACACCCAGTGACACAAAGTGCCGTCATATGGATAAGCATCACCCGTGGAGAGGTCCCAGAAACCCCTTTCAGCCATTAGGCCATATCTGTGACTAGATCATTTCCATGCCCTGGCTATATTCATGGCCCCTGGCAGGAGCCAGGGTGGGGCTTCAAATAACAACAACAAAAATGCATCTCACATGGGATGACTTGATAAAAGCAAAGATATGTTATTCTGGGGTGTGTGAGTTTTTATAATCATCAACCAATATGACACATAATTTTGAAGTGATTTTCATTTGTTATGTTAAATGCTAATTAACTATGCAACAAAATATACCGTGGCAGAATTTATTAATTCACATTTGTCAAGCATTGGTGTGTAAATAAATTCACTTTTAACTTGTCAACTGCTAATATATTTTCTCATGCGGTTTTTGAACAGTTTTGGTAAATTATGCCTAGTTTGTTAGTTCTTTAAATAACTATTTAAGGTGTGGCACTCTCAGCTGCTTATGGTAGTTTGATTAAATACAAGCTACATTGTATGTTGTGTTCAATATCCTTAATTTTGTGTAAGCAGCACTGGATAGATTGTCAGTAGCGTACTTTTTGCCACAATTATTTCTTGGTGTGCCTCAGTTGAAGCACTGCAGTAGCACAGAAGTGAGTGTCCTTGTCTTCCAAGACTGGTCTGGTTTCTATCCTTGGGATAAGAATTATTTTTCCAAAACGCATAGCTGTGAGGTGGAACCAACCCAACAAAATTAATAGTTTTCTGTTAAGGAAAGACAACCAAGAAGAGAAGTCACGTGATATTTCGTAGGACAGAAAATGTCAAGTATGATGTTGATTTTTAATTCAACATTAAACATTGAACATTCAGTCCTGCAAATAGCATTTTTTACCAGAACATCTTGCTTGAAAATGGAGGTGGAGGCAGTCACTGCAGCTTCTGCTGGCTTGAGAACCAGCTGCATGCACATGTCATGCTCTCCACCGTTGCCAACAGTGCATGTTGATAACAGTGGAGACAATCATGCTTTGTGCAGAATGACCATTGCTTCAGAGACTGTGGATAGCGAGTGTCCTTTGGATCTGTTTGCTAGAGCAGGCAAATGTGTTGGGAAATGTACAGGTAGACTGGCTGGTTTTACACCACTTGGATGGAAACTGATGCATGCCAGACAAGAGGAAGAAGGATTAGATAATCATAGCTTGCAGAAGTTAAATAGAGAATAGTGAATCTGGGGGGTGGGGGGGGGGGGGGGGTGGCTAACACTCAATGTATAGAGGGAAGGTAAGACAGACATATAGTCAGACTTGTACTGGAACCATCCAGATTGGAATCTGTGCTGGCTGCTAAAGATGGGGACATTGTTTGTGGAAATGTCTTGAGTTCTGTGTTGTTGATTCCTAACCCAGCTCAGCTTGACTTTATATATCTTTTTGTTTTCCAGGTGATATTGGCTACTACAACAAAGATGGGATCTTTTATATTGAGGAGAGACTAAAAGAACTGATCAAATATAAGGGTTCTCAGGTAATGATAATGTGTTATAGTCAGTCAGTTCTGTTTATGCCTGTGGCACATGAGGCTTCAGAGAGGACTTTCCATACCTTCCTGTCCTGTGCAATCTTCAATGCAGTTTTCCTTGTCAGAGATGCAGCATTCAGTTTGCTTTCCATCGTTCGTCTCTATGTTTTAGGAAATTTAGAAAACGGAATAGAAAATTTAATATTGTATGTACAAAAGCACAGTGAAGATCGAAATCTGTTCTTGAATTTAAAGAGAATGAAAATAAAGTCCACAGATAGAACTAGCTGTCACCCAAAAATAGCAATAAATGGTGAATAAATTAAAAATGTCAAAAACTTTGAAAATCTTGGCTCTGTAGTAAATAGCAGTGGAGAATGTTTGACAGAAATTAAAAAGAGGATGGCCATAGCAATGCAAAAATTAAACAGCCTAAAAAGTCTATGGTTAAGCACCAGCAAGGAGATCAAAATTTGAATTTTGAGAGCATGTATCTTCCCTGTAACAACACTGGATGTGAGTCGTGGACTATCTCCCATTCCTTATAAAAGAGAATAGAGATTTTTATGCTATAGAAAGATTCTTCAAGTATCTTGGATGAAAAATAGGAGAAATACTGACATCTTGAAAAGTCTGAACATCAATTGAGATTAGCTAATAAACAGCATCCTGTCTTTGAAGCTCAAATATTTTGGTCATATCAAGCGCCACGACGGGATTGAAAAATCTTATAGCAGAGGGCATGGTATCAGGAAGGAGGGGCAGGGGCCGACCAACACAAAGATGGGCACAGGATATAAGTGACTCCTTGAGTATAAAAAAGCATGAGGCAGGAGACCGAGTTTCTTTCAGGCAGACTGATAAGAGCGACGTTCTGTAAAGGACCTGCTACATTATGATGATGACCCTTGTGCCATGATGTTCATCCGTCACTTTGCTTCACATCGCTGTATCAACAAAACTCCTGTTTTCAAGGTCAAAGGGGAAAGAAAGCTGTTAATTATTTGCCACATTCATATTTAGTGATTACTTCCTTTCACGGTAAAGTTTTTTAACCCAAAGTAGTTACTTAGAAAAGATTTTTTTTTTTATTACAAACTTCTTTTAAGCAACTTGACAGTTGCAGAAAAGCTTTGGCTTTTAGGCTTTCTAGTCTGCTCAATGGTCCGTGGGTTTGACACATTGGATTTTTGTAAAATCTGACCCTGACTAAAAACTTCTTCTTTTACCCTTGATCTAGTGTCTTGTGGTAGAGATTCATAGAATTATAAGGATGCATCTTTTTAAAACAAAATTTGGAAACAGGTAATGTTTTTTATTTAAAATTCTCACAGGGGGAAGGGTTAAAGTAACAACAACTTTGAATATAATGTTAACACCTTCTTGTTACTGAAAAAAAGTTAAATAACAATCTTTTCAAAACTGCTCTGGAGAGGAAAAATTGAAAGCTGGCAAGCAAGAGAGAACATCTACAAATGGACAAACTAAGAGAATGCACAATCAGGGTGAGACAGAGAGTGTTGCAGATACACTGCATCCAGACTTCATTGTGGAATTGGTTTCTTACTGATGACTGATTGATTGATTTTATTAGTATAATTATTTTCACTGTTGTTGGTAATCATGGTAATCTTGGTCACCTTAGTTTCACCTCATTGTTGCTCTGCTTCTGTGGCAACAAAAACACAGAATGTCCATCATTGTCCCTTGTGGGGCAAATTAACACAGACTGCAGACTCAGCATATCGATTAGCACATGCATTGATAGCATAAGGAAGCCATCAGAAGTGCTTTCACAGTATGACATTAGAAATGCAGTTCATCATTGACGGAAGCAGCAGTTACAAACAGATCAGCAGTTGCACATGTGATTAATTTTAATTGCATAAGACACCACTAATTCAGCTCATTAGCTGGGCAACAAAACGTTATCCTTTCAGTCTACAAATGGAGGAAATGCAATAGCCACAGTCTGTCAGAAGCAAAAAAAAGTTACTGCCACAACTAAAGACAGGGAACTTGCCTAACCTCTATTATGACTGAAAGTTTCACTGTTTGTACAGAGTTGGTGAATTATTCATAATATGTTTGAAGCAACTAGGTTTTAAGTTAGTTAGAGTAAAGCATTGGTTCCTAAGTGGCATGTTGTCATGTGTGTTTTATTTAAAAACCTTTTGTAGTTTTGCAACTGAGTGTTTATCTTTTAATAAATGAAGTTGAACTGACAGTTTTTCATAAACAAAATTATATACCCACTTATAGTTGACATTTAGACTTAAAATGTGGTTGCATTTGAGGTAACATTAACTCCATTCCGTTAGTTCGACATTAGTCTCCACACATAGAGTAGGTAAATTTTCCTTCACAAGTTTGTTGGGCTGGTCGACTTTCCTGTAGGTTACGGAATTGTCCCGCTCTGTAGTATGGTTTCTGCGATGTCTTGTATTTATGTTTTCATTCCGAGAAAGTGAATGCCTGTGACATAGGTTGCAGCACTTTCTAGGGGGTTGTATTAGACCCAGTTTCTCCATGTTTTTGGAGTATTAAAAGCACTGACGTGCTGAAATATACAACATGTGATATCAATGGCATTGTAGAAAAACCCCGTAACCATGTTTGAAGGTCACAGGGCTTAGGAACTACCAATCAGAAGTGAGCTAGTATTAAATGGGGTGGGTCTTTTGAGGCTAATGTCAAACTAGCCCTCCGTTCTATAAAATTTGTCATACCTTAAATAAAAAAGGCGCATTGTAACAGCTAATAATTGTTTTCAGGTTGCTCCAGCAGAACTTGAAGCAATATTGCTTGGTCACCCAAATGTTCAGGATGCAGCTGTAATTGGGGTACCTGACCAAGCAGCTGGGGAATTACCAAAAGCTTTTATAGTTAAGAAGCCAGGATCAAGTGTTACAGAGGAAGAAATCATAAAATTTATTGAAGGTAGGTACAGATTTAAATCTTTAGTTTCACTTTAGGAAAAGAAACTATTTCTGGTGTTTGTCACATGTTAGATTGATGAGAATTTCTTATGTTGTGGATAAAAGCATTTAAAAAAAAAAAATAAGAAATAAATAAATAAATAAAGAAAGAAAGGACCCTCTTCCTCGTTTTTAGGGACATTATGCGTATAGGGTGAAATTTATATTTGATAGAACAGTCTGCACTAGGTGGGTGATGCAGTCAGCATTCTACTGACCACCTTTACTTCCCAGGATTGTACCTGATACCCATTTGAGACTAGGTCTACCTGGGCATGTTGTTGATGGTCTATGGAAATTATTATGGGTAAGCTCAAGGTATATTTATATGCAAAGACACCATGTGACTACATTATCATTAATATGAACTTGTATCTTCGGTCATGCCATGGGGTTTTCTCATGTCTGTAGAAATTCTTTATTACAAGTCCTTAGAGCTTCATCATCTACTCAAGTTGATCTAGCTCCAGCGTCTTTACCTTCCCTCTTGATTTGTTGTCGCGTCTGTGGCGTTGCAAACGAGCTTCGTAATGCTGGGGTGCCAAGTTCAATCTCAGCTACTGGCCTTGCACCTTGGGTTGGTTTCAACAGTGGTATCGAGAAGCCGACTGTCCATAAAGCAGTGGCAAACTACTGGAAGTAAATTTTCCAAGAAAAACCGCAACAGCAAAAAAAAAAAAAAAAAAAATGCTGGGGTTGGTTCTGAAACGTCCTGTAAAGGATACGCAACTAACTTTTCAACTTGATTTTTTGAAATTCATTTAGCACTCCTTGCTTTTCCATGTGTAGGAAGCAGTGAAGTCTGCAATACTGGTATGTGAGCTTAACATTTGTGTGAGGCCTAGCCATCCTTGCAATTTTAACTACACTACCTGCGGGCTGTTTATCCCATCTGAGCTGCTGCCAACAAGTTTGACACCCTGAGATCAGAAGATCTCAATCTGGATGGTAGACCATCAGGACCTGAAGGTTTGACACCCTGAGATCAGAAGATCTCAGTCTGGATGACAGACCAACAGGACCTGAAGGTTTGACACCCTGAGATCAGAAGATCTCAGTCTGGATGGCAGACCAACAGGAACTGAAGGTTTGACACCTTGAGATCAGAAGATCTCAGTCTGGATGGCAGACCAACAGGACCTGAAGGTTTGACACCCTGAGATCAGAAGATCTCAGTCTGGATGGCAGACCAACAGGACCTGAAGGTTTGAGACCCTGAGATCAGAAGATCTCAGTCTGGATGACAGACCAACAGGACCTTAAGGTTTGACACCCTGAGATCAGAAGTTCTCAGTCTGGACGGTAGACCAACAGGACCTGAAGGTTTGACACCTTGAGATCAGAAGATCTCAATCTGGATGGCAGACCAACAGGACCTGAAGGTTTGACACCCTGAGAGAAGATCTCAACCTGGATGGCAGACCATCAGGACCTGAAGGTTTGACACCTTGAGATCAGAAGATCTCAATCTGGATGGCAGACCAACAGGACCTGAAGGTTTGACACCTTGAGATCAGAAGATCTCAATCTGGATGGCAGACCAACAGGACCTGAAGGTTTGACACCCTGAGAGAAGATCTCAATCTGGATGGCAGACCAACAGGACCTGAAGGTTTGACACCCTGAGATCAGAAGATCTCAGTCTGGATGACAGACCAACAGGACCTGAAGGTTTGACACCTTGAGAGAAGATCTCAAACTGGATGGCTGACCATCACAGTCTGCCTGAAAGAAACTCGATCTCTCCTGCCTCATGTACTTTCATTTTCATACTCAAGGAGTCACTTATATCCTGTGCCCATCTTCGTGTCGGTCGTGTCAACATGCTAGGCAAAGATAATTGTTGTTTGTTTTTGTTTTTGTTCACCGGCTATAAACCCCGGTAGAAAGACCTGGTTGTTCGCCTATTTCTAGGCTTTGGCTTTGTTCCAGGACCTAAGTTTTGTGCATGCATCCGTTTACAGATCCTGCTTACTTGTATGTAGTTGGTTCCTTGCCTCTCAGGCAGATGCACTCTGACTTTAAAGGAAGCCCCCAGTTAGTTGACTCTTTTGACATGCTTTTATGGAGGCAGTGGATCCATTCTCGCCTTTCCCACAATGGGACCCTGGAACCGACACAGATAATTAATAACAGCAATTGTTATATCAGAGATAGAAGGTGAAGTTAAAGAATTGGAAACAGAAAATTAATTTCCCTTTGTGGGTACATTTCGGAAGGTAAAAAAGACTCACTGCCATTAAATAATAATGTCGTAAACGGTGAATAATTAGGGGTTTGCCGAAATCAGATGTGTTAGGCTAGCATTTCTCAACCTGTGCATCGTGACGCCTTTGGTGGTCGAACCACCATTTCACAGGGGTTGCCTTAGACCATCGGAAGACACATATTCACTGAAGGTATGAAGCAGCAACGGAAATAATTTTATGGCTGGGGGGTCACCACAACATGAGGATTTGTATTAAAGGTTCACGGCATTAGAAAGCTTGAGAGCCACTGTGTTAAGTCAGATGGCACAGTTAAACAAAATAATATACAACTTTAAAATTATTTTACTCTACAGGAAGAGTTTCTCACACAAAAAGGCTTCGTGGTGGAGTTCAGTTCATTGATGAAGTTCCAAAAAATCCAAGTGGTAAAATATTGCGGCGTATTTTACGAGCAAAATATTGAGTGATAAAATTATAACTTTTTACAGGGTCAGTGTATAGCTTTGCTATTAAAAACTGTGTCAATAATTCAGGCAAATGGAATCAGATTATCAGTATTTTGTTGTTGTTTAGAGGATTGACTTCATTGCACTGAGTTTTATCACATGTGCCTCAGTCTCCTTCTGATGACTGGCCAGCCACCTGCCATGAATGTGACATAAAACATGAACTGCTTCAGTGTTTATCCCCAGGAATCTCCGTAAAAAAATGCATTTATAAAATAAACCCACGACCTTCAGAGCAAGAGGTAAACATCTTAACCACTTCACTGAGGAGACCTTCAGTATTTATTCAGTGTAATAAGTGTGAATCGGATAACAATTTTAATTATGATTGCAAATGCCATATTTTTGTATGTGTTTGCAAACACATATGCCCACGGGTGCATGCACACACCCACAATTACACACAAATGCACATATGCATCCCCCCACCCCCCACACACAACACACACACACTCACACACAGACATTATTTGAAAACATGAGCTAGGCCCTTGCAACTAGCTGAAAGGAAATATGGTATATGATTAGAAGATGAATGTGTGATTGACTGACCCCAGCTACCAAAAGAATCCACTCTTCTACATCTTTTGAGAGAGACAGAAAATATGTGGTCATCTGATTATATGACCTGAATGCAAGAAATTTAGAATCATGGCTTTGAAAACAAGTTTTGTGTCCTAACGTATAGGAAAAAGTGTAAAACATTATCACAAATCTAAAGGACTGAAAAATCAAGAGTCTGTGTTTAAAATAAAATATTCATGTTAACTAGAGACTAATACTAATACATTCCTGCTGACACCAAAGTTTTGTTCATGTTAACTGATCGTTCATCTTAAGAAAGTTCGTCAAAGTTTTATTTTTATACAAACACAGACTACAACGTATAAGCTTAATAAAGTGAAAGGAAAGATTCACAAAAACACAGTAAATGCTTCTACCCAGTCTTTAGCAAGGAGTAGGATGAGAAGTATTACACAAATCAGTAAATATAGTCAAATAGAAAAGTGTCAGTTACCCCTGTGTTTGACACCTTCTAGGAAATATCCATGTTTATTAATTACAGAATGGTTCCAGTTTCTCATAAATGTCACTTTTCTGACTAGGTCATGATATAAATATATAAACTGAAAATAGCATTTAGGTTTTTTTTCTGTGAATCAAATTGTTTGTTGGGTTTTTATAAAGCCAAGATGATGTCAAATCTTCACATAAGCCTCAATGATAGAGGTCATGGTGTCATGGCATGACCCACCTGATATATATACTGTGTTTAGGCCCAGGGGAATGTAATCTGTTTAATGCTTCACTATGTTTATGTTTATTATGAAGTCCCTTTAAAAAGAAGATTTTTTTAAAGTTTGAAAAAAAAGCAGATAAATAAATTTAAACAGATTTGTTAATAACCGATGTAAAATTCCTTTTGGGGGTTGGGGGTGTTTAAAGGGATATTCTGGGTTTATTTCCACATGGTCAATTCTTTTTTATTTTAACATTTTTTTAATTATCAGGGTGACAGGGTAAAGTGAAAGAGTGCTGTCTTGAATATCCTGATAAAGTAAAATGTAAAATCAGTGTATGTGAGAGTGAGAGAAAGCGAGTGAGAGAAAGAGAGAGAATCACCTTATATACATTAATACAATGTTTTCTATGTATTTGCATTTTATTAATTCAGTATGAAATATTCTCCCTGATTAATCAAATGAGTTTGAGTTTGACTAGGAGATGTGGTCAAGGCCCTTTGGGAACAAAAAAACGAAATCAGTAGAAAAACAAGATTATTATTCCCGGAGAGAATGAGGCATCTGGGTGTAACCAGAGGGTCTGGCTGGCTCACTACACTCAGAGGAAAGGCAAGACGGACAAATAACCAGATCGTAACCAGTACCATCAGTATTGGAACTCTGCGCTGGCTGCTGGAGATGAGGACGAAGCAAACATGGGAATGCCCCGAGTGCTGTGATGTCAATTCTTGACTCAACTCAACTAATCAAATGAGTATGCACTGTCAAGCACATTACAGCACAATAAAACTGTTATCTTCTTCTTCTTCTTTGCGTTCACCAGCTGTAAACTCTGGTGGAAAGTTAGGGTTGTTCGTCCCCTTCTTGTCTGCAGTCCTGTTCCAGAACCTGAGTGTTGCGTGTGCATCCGTTTGACAGATCTGATACATTTGAGTGTAGAATGTTGGTTCCTTGCCTCTCAGGCAGATGCACTCCGACTTCAAAGGAAGCTCCCAATTAGTCGACTCTTAGGACATGCTTTTGGTCAGGGGGGGTCTATTCTTGTTTTCCCTATAATAGGGCCCCGTAACCCACGGGGAGGGGGGGGGGGTGGTAAAACTGTTATAGATCCCTAAACGTTTTTATATTGCTCACTGCCTCTCCCCCCCCCCCCCCATGTATTCCAACATGTCTGTCACGAAAAGGAAACTAATCCTTGTCAGCCGTGAACACGGTAGAACCACCAACCTTCTGACCCAGCCCTTCTTTATTTTCCTGAGCATACTCATCGAGTCACTGAGAAAGCATGCCCCAGTGGAATTCTGTAGTCTGGAGTAAACAGTAATGGAGGTTATGATTCCTGGAGAAAGAGATAGAAGTCACTGTGATGGATGACACAGGATATCAATGAAACACTGAGCATGAAAGTTCACAAGGTGTAAGAATTGAAATGAGACCGGGTTTATTCTGGCATGGCTGGATAAGAGCAATGTTCTGCAAAAAACCTGCTACAGGAGGAGTAAGAATAATCTTTCAGAAGAATTCCTGGTTCCTATTTGTCTATGATATTAATTAAATATAGCGAGTTATATAAATAGATAATACATGTGTCAGAAGTGATTGAAAGTACGCGAAAGAAAATGTTGTGGACAGATATGACTACCAATGCCACTCGGCATGGACTATATATAAGAAGAAAAAGAAGTATAATAAAGTGCAGATGAACTTTAGAACACAAAAAAAGTAAAGGACCCTTTTCGACGCCTTTAGATGTATAGGGCATATAGGGCTAGACCTAAATTTTATAGACCAACGGCACAAGATGGGTGATGTGGTCAGCATCACGCTGGCCGCCTCTACTTCCCGGGACTGCACCCGGTACCCACTCAAGGCTGGGTCGACCTGGGAGCCAAGGTCATTTTTGAAGAAAAGTCCGGCTCCGCCAGGGAGCGAACCCACGACCTTCCGATCTGCGGCACGCGTCTAGCCGCTCTGCCTCGGCGACTCCTAATTTAGAACAAGATGTGTGGAAATTCCCAAACTAATGTTCATTAAAGCATTGGATTCTGCTCCGTTTCTTAGAGGTTTCACAATGCGCCCCCTCCACACTTCACGGTCCTTAGCATTTTGTTCCCATGTTTCCACCTCAATATCTGCATCATTCATGTCCCACTTGCACATTTTTTATATCGCAGTAGAAGTTGGCCTCAGCAGCTTCTACCAGTCCTTAATTCACCTTAAAGGATGTCCTTAGGAACTCTGTGTTCCTCCATTCTACAGTGTACCTAAGCCACTTGAGCCTTTGTAGACTGAGCATTGAGAAGACTGTTGTAGTTCCTGCTCTTTCCAGTACCTCAGTGTTTGTTATCTTGTCTTGCCACTTAATGCCAAGTATTCTTCTTAGTCATCACATGTAAATGCTATTTTGCCATCTCTCCTGGTGCGAATAAGTTGACCAAGTTTCACTGCCATAAATTAATGTCGCTTCTCTACAGTGGAATGAAAGTCACACTATGGAATAAATTAGAGCCTCATTATATGATACTGTTAATAATATTCTATTTTTTACCAATGGATACATTGTAGTCAACCTCTGTTGTGAAGAAAGGTAAATAAAAAAAAAATAAAAAAACACACACACCCACATTGGAATACTTGGTTCAGTTTTACAATATACAAAAAATGACAATGTCTGTAATGTGCACAAGGGTTCTCCTATGTTTTTTCGTTTTTCATTTTTATAGGAGAAGGTCAGGCAGTCGATCCTCACTTTAGGCTTGGTGCAGAGTGTGAAATGTTACTGTTCCTTTATTTTGTAAAATTTCATTTTTGCATTTTCTCTTTGGTCTTCTCTACGAGAAGTGAAGGCCATATTAAAAACCACACTAAACCCAAGTATTGTTTGGCAACTTTCCATCCCGATCCTTCAAGATGACAGTATTACATTATTACATTATAGAAAGGCATTCGAGTCATCACCATCCAGATTGCTCATATTCTTGGCAGTAGTGTAGACACTGTGTTGGTCATGCAGTATGATCCTTCTCTTGGCTTGTCTTGTTTACTCCAGTAGAAAGCTAACAATACATCCAGTGCAAATATAACACTGAAGATAATTTAATAGTTTAGTTTACCAAAAAAAAAAAAGGTGACCAGAAATATACTTTATGTATATTTTGGTTGTTGCCCTTTTTTATTTAACTCTTTTAATCTCAGAAGGCCACAAGACTAATTCAGTTAGGACTGCACTCATTGGAAATAATAAAAACAACAATATTACAGGTACACATCTTACACAAGAATTAAATGAGCACCAGTGCAAAACAAACCATTAAGTGGGCATATTTCTTTAGCATGCTCTGATCGCAAACATATAGTATAACTGTGTAAGACACTTTAGCTGGTACAGATTAAGAATAACACACACAGTGAACAAAGCAGTCTATGAAATGAACCCATGACCTTTTATAGCATGAGGTAAATGACTTAAACATGGAGACCGCAGATAAATAAAATAATCATTGTGCAAAACCAATGAATGGACCACTTCTCTCTTGTCCGCCTATCTAGAAAATAGTTGTTTTTCTTCTGATTCATCTGAAGTTGTTATTGAGTTGTGCCTGTCTACAGCATAGCTGCGAGATTCGTGTCTTTCGGCTGACACATTCAACTTCTGCAGGCATTTGTTGGCTGGGTTATAGCTTTACTGCTTACTGGAGAATACAATGACTGTTAGAGGACTGAAATCAAATTCTGTTATCTCCTTGTGTGAGTTCCAGGTACCCATTTGGGGAAGGGAGGGGGGGGGGGTTGACCCAGTGCCTCCCTACCTAATAAGCATGCTATTCAAGGTGACTAATTAGGGAAGTTTTTCAAAGTAGCTGTGCTTCTACCTGAGGTAATGAACCAACACTCTGCATGCAGATAAGCCAGATCCGTAAAACAGATGTGTATGGAAAACTCAAGACTACAGAGAAAACTACATTTCTGTGTCTTACGGGAAAGCCTAGTCATGCACATTTCTGAGTAATTTTATGTCTAGTTATTTCCAGGATATTATTGTTTGTCTTTATTAAAGAAACATTTGAACTGATTCTTGTTATTCTATGAATATTTCTAGATTTTCATATTTGTTTGATTATAATACTTTTAACACATTTGTGGTTGTGATGATTTTCAAAATAATGTTTTCCTATTGTCAGTTTTAATAATGCGGACACAAACAATAAATTGCACAATGTTTTGCCTGGCATATTTTGTTGTACCTCATCAGGTGCATTATTACAGAGTTAAATCTTTTTATAATGAAGCACATAATGAATCCTTTCCTTGCTGAAATGCATAAACCGCATTGTTGAGTTGCTGTAAATCTTATTATTGAAGTCCATGCTGTGTGGCATTGGTAGTCATGTCTATCCACAACCTTCTGTCTTGTGTACTTTCAGTCAACTCTGACACAGACGATCTTTCATACCAAGATATCAGACTGTCCAGCATCTGTTCTTTGGTGTTTCCAGTTTCCAGTACATCAATCTTGCGATAAAGTTTTTGCAGCAATTGCTATTAGGCTGGGAATTTCTGTGAAACTGTAGTGATGTTCTAATATTTACACATCTGTTCTCATCACATTTCTACTCCAGGCAGCTCTCATACATATGCAGCTTTGTATTTATTGTCCTGATTCTAACCAGATGACCACAGGAAATCGTAATAATATAATATAATATAATTATAATATGTAATCACCAGACAGGCATTACAATGGATGGGGGGAAGGGGGGGGGGGGAAGGTACTGAGGATTCAAAGATATCAAGAAAGAAGCTCTAAAATTCCATCTACAATATCAAAGAGATTGTGCTGGATAGAATGGAATGGAGGAATAGACTGAGAGGCCTGTGTGACATATACTGGTATAACGGGACAACAACAACGATGATGATGATATGTAATTCAGATGTTGCAGCCATAATTACCGATCCTACATGGCAAGGGCTATAAAAGACAAAAATAATATAATCTTCATATCTTTACTTCTCCTACGATTCGATACTGCAATGTTATAAACGTTTTCCCCTGCAAATATTTGTTATATTCTTAAAGACCAGATTACCAATGTCAGCTCAAACTATATTATGTTTTATTTTCTTACCATAACCAGTTTTCAAGTTTTTATTTAACTCTTTCAGTACACATGATATGTTCATTTATTATTTTCTATGTGGTAAACATTTCTTTACTCTTTCTGTCTTATTAGTTTGTTATTTTAACCCATTTAATCTCCAACTGGTACTATAACTTCTACTGTCCCAAAAATAAACTCGTTAATTTGATAAGACTGAAAACTTTTACTCCTAAGTAGAAAAACTTAAGAGCAGACATTGTTGAATTAAAAAATTACCTGGGATCAAAAGAGTTAAAATCTGTGCCATCCTTTCTATGACAGTTGGCTCAAGGCCTTTTTTTTTTTCTGGCAGTATGCAACAGTAGGCAATATTGGGATCTTTTCTAGGCATAATTTATTTTTAGTGTTACTTAATAGACACTTTGTGAAAAGTACTGGCTCCATTTTAAAGACACTTTATGGTGATTACCTCATTTTTTGTTTCTAAGGGTAAAAAAGGCTTTCTGAAACGTGTTCACTAACCTTCAGACAAATGGCTGCAGCTATTATGTTTACAATAATGTTTACCTTCAGCGAAAACTACATTTATTTGGCCAGCCCTGTAATGAAATGTAAACTGTAGATCTTTATCATATATTTCACTGAATATGAATTTATGCAAACAAAATAATGAATTCTCACTTTAATTATCTGACTGACTTTATTCTTTTAGAATAGCCTTCTCTGTTTGGATACTAGGGCTCTTTTGGGTGGGGGCAGGGGAAGGATCAGGGGTTGCTGCCTTCTAACATTCATTTAGTAAAACATGTCTAATTGCTGAAATGGGTTGTGTTGGATTGAAAATTGCAGATATCACAGCCTAGATGTAAATCGCAGCACAGGCATTTTAAGGGCAAAAGAAAAAAAAATGAGCCTCATGTCAATAATCCTAACATGTTTGACTTAGCATAAAATGCTTAACACAACATGCTTGACATAACATGCTTGACACAACATAACATGCTTAACATAACATGCTTGACATAACATGCTTAACATAACATGCTTGACACAACATGCTTGACATAACATGCTTGACATAACATGCTTGACATAACATGCTTAACATAACATGCTTGACACAACATAACATACTTGACACAACATGCTTGACATAACATGCTTAACATAACATGCTTAACATAACATGCTTGACATAACATAACATGCTTGACATAACATGCTTGACATAACATGCTTGACATAACATGCTTGACATAACATGCTTAACATAACGTGCTTGACATAACATGCTTGACATAACATAACGTGCTTGACATAACATAACATGCTTAACATAACATAACATGTTTGACATAACATAACGTGCTTGACATAACATGCTTGACATAACATAACATGCTTGACATAACATGCTTGACATAACATGCTTAACATAACATGCTTAACATAACATGCTTGACATAACATAACGTGCTTGACATAACATGCTTGACACAACATAACATGCTTGACACAACATAACATGCTTGACACAACATAACATGCTTGACATAACATAACATGCTTGACACAACATAACATGCTTGACACAACATAACATGCTTGACACAACATAACATGCTTGACACAACATAACATGCTTGACACTGCAGTACTTCTCACTTGTAGACAGGAGCCTGAAATAGACTCACAACAACACAACCTCCCATAAAAATTACATATGCCAGGGCTATTCAACTAAGTTTGCTCGCGGGCCAAAATGTTGAACATGGAGATCGTCGCGGGCCAGTGGCCTGAGCCCACACTACAATTGACAACATTTTCAATCTGTAGATTTAATACACTCGAAAACTATTACGCCCAGGACTTAGTCTACATAAATGAAGCAGTGTTGTAAACCATTATAATGTAAAGTGTACTACAATCTTCTGTAATAATTAATTAATACTCACTTTTAATTCTTCTTTTTCTTCGCATTCACCGGCTGTAAACTCCAGTGGAAAGTTCTGGTTGTATATCTACTTCTGGACTCTAGTCCTGTTCCAGAAACTGTGTGTTGCGTACACATTCGTTTTATACGTCGTACTCATTTACATGCAGACTGTGGGTTTCTTGACTCTCAGACAGATGTACGACTTCGAAGGAAGCTCCCAATTAGTCGACTCTTGCGACATTCTTTTATATAGGCAGTGGGTCTATTCTCGTTTCCCCACTTGTTTTTGGGGTCATAAATAAAAGTTACCTTTGTCACTTCTATTACGTTGTCACAATAATAATAATAACTGTCCACAGTTGGTTTCATGTTCTGCAGAAGAAACCAAAAGGTATAACGATGCAAAATGTAATTAATGGGAAATGCTGCATTTTCGTTTTTGAACTAATTTGACCAAATTTGGCTGGTGAGAAGAAGTTAAAGCAATTCTCATGCAATCCTGCAGCCTTTCATTGCTCAGTTCGCTTCGACTCTTTATCTATTGATAAGCTTGATTCACAAGTGAAAGTTGAGCCAGACATGGTCAGTATGAATACACCGACTTTTTTAGCATTAGGGAACTGCTCGCGTTGAATCCTCTCGTACCAAAACTTGGCGATACCACTTTCTTGAAAATCTTCATTTACTGCCCTGGAACTTTAGATATCCACAAGTTCTAACTGCAGAGAACCTTCATCAACAGAGGATATCAACTTCTTAGCATTAGAAGAAAAATGACACGCAGAAGGGATTTTAAAAGGATCTCGAACAAATAACATAACATTGTTTGGGATAATGAAGTTGTCAAATCTTTTGTTAAAATTATTCTGAAAATTTTTAAAATATTTATTATAATCGATCGGTTAAGGTTGCCGAGTCCAGTGTTGAAGAAATAAAATAGCAAGCATGGTGGTTTCGAATTAGGTATAGTTGATAATATAAATAAATATTTCAGTGTCTAGTCACTGTTGAATGCACGATTTTCACTTTCCCAATTTGCCTTTTTACTAGTGCTAGCCATGGCATCAAGTATTTAACTAAATTATTAAAAGTAGATAATTTAAAACACTGTTACTGATTCAGTTTGTTACTATACAATCGCGTCCGGCAATCTATGTCTGACTGTGGCTTGTATGTGACTGGACGTTTTTCTGGATGTTATAATCTGAAAGCAAGATCAATAGCAGGTATTCTGCGGTGTCTGATGTTAGGCTTCATCCAATGTCATTAGTTTTTGTGGACTAGTGGCACCCATTGAGAAGATATTCTCTGTAATCTAAGCTCTAACTGTCTGGACCGTGCTGGTATTTCCGTATGCCTCCTGTCCAATAAATATCACACCTTCGTTGAATGTCCAGTTCAGCGGTGGCCTTCCTACTTGTTACTTGATTCTTTCCAGCCTATCTTATTACCTTTGGCTTTAAACAGGTGAATTTTGCTTTTTGAACGAGCTGGGAATGAACTTTTACCCTGATCTAATTACTTTTTCTGTTCCTATGCTGGTTCCATTGTATCTCCGCAATTACAGATTCCTGACAAACACTTCCTATTGACACATTCGACACAACTGGTTTTTGAAGAATATACAGAAACATTGAATGATTTAATTGTTCTTTCTTTAAATAACTACATTTCGCTTTTTTGGCAACGATCGGCGGGCCACTTGCTAGGTCTCGGCGGGCCAGATTTGGCCCGCGGGTCGCCAGTTTAATAGCCCTGACCTACGCCTAGAAAACGCTAAACCAAGCCATACCATAACATCCCGCAACATAGGAGAGGCCCAGTGACCTAAGAATGCACGAAGGGCAAGGGAAGTTACTCTAATTTTGGCCTGGAAAAGTAAACAGGTTCTTTTTAAATTCAACTATTTATTAGGAATCATCCTTTTCATGTAAGTATAATGTGTATGCGTGTGTGTGTGTTTATATGTACGTGCATATGTACAAAAAGTATTCATTCGTTGTGAATGTAACCCTCTGAACCGAAATAATGTGTATGTTGGACAATCAATCTTTTTTATCGAAAGCTGCATTCTCCTTATTGTGGCGCAGACTTTGATACACGAAACCTCCTGCTCTCACACAAAATGATGAATGGGCTCAATCTGGACGGAAGACGTCAACCTTTCAGGGACGGACAGGCTCACGCAGTTGAGAGAGGTGTCGTTTTTCCTGTTGGTTTACAAGGCCTGTTGGAAATGCCAGGCGTTGTTTATGATCGGCAGCGAATTGAACTTTTTATGACGTAGACTCGGAAGTCAAAGGGTTGGAGGGAGAGAAGAAGAATAAGAGAAGGAGAAGGAGGAGAAGAGGAAGAAGAAGAGGAGGAGGGGGAGGAGAAGAAGAAGAACAAGAGGAGGAGAAGAAAGAGAAGAAGAAGAAGAACAAGAGGAGGAGGAGGAGGAGAAGAAGAACAAGAGGAGGAGGTGAAGAAGAGGAAAAGGAAGAAAAAGAAGGAGGAGGAGAAGAAGAAGAAGAAGAAGGAGAAGAAGAAAAAGGAGAAGAAGGATGAGGAGAAAAGTCGATGCATGTCCTTCTAAAAAATGCACAGTAAATTGTGTTACGGTTGGGTATTAAAACCAGACTGCTGGGATGGCGGAAAAGCACTTTAACTGCACGATCACTTAGAGCCGTGGAGCTGATACTGTGTCTACTAATATGTTGTCATTAAAACATTACCATTGTCTGTGTCTCATTCTCTCTCTCTCCTCTCTCTCCCCCCCTCTCTCTCTCTCCTTCCGCCACCCACCCACACACACATATACGTACACACAGACGCCCCATCGACCACACACTCACCTACATACATATATATACACACACATAACATTAGTGGTGCTTATGATAGGCCAGTTTCTTTACACATTTTCTAAAGTAGGCTTTATGGGATTTTTTAAAGCATGTAATGATGATAATGTGCTAAACGGCAAATAAGTATACTATATCAGAAATAATATGAAACGTATCAACATATACCATTACAAATGTGTTTTATACATTACTATGCCGAGAGCTTAGAACGTCTTCATTGCACTAGGAATTCTGTGAAAGTCAAAGGAAATCAAAACTAAAACCAAACTTTGAAATATTTAGCCTCTAAAGTCAAACCAGTACTTAAGCGTGGAGCTAAAATACTGCGAACTACTAAAATATTACTAACGTACTACAAAGTTAAAAGTGAAAATGGAGAGATCGACTTCCTTGCACCGGGTTTTTATCCCATATGGCTCGGTCTATCTCCGCAGAACGGGTTATCACCTGCCGAGAGCGCTGCTCCTAGTACGAACTCCATAGCTCCTGTGACGATCCCTAGGAATCTCCGTACAAATTGCACCCGTGAACTGAAGGGAGCAGCTGTGAAAAGAAACGCACAACCATCAGAGCTCGAGGCAAACAGTTTTACCGCTCTAAGTGGTGCCTGCGCAGAATAGAGAGAATCAACTGCTGTGAGAGAATCACTACTGTCGAACTTTGGCAGTGAACTAAACAAAAGCAAGCGAATAAGGAACGATCGAACGAACGAACTTTATTTTCAAAGGGTTGCAAATTGAGCACACAGGTCCGTCTGACATATCATTACCTCTATTTCCCGTCCTTTTTAGGATGACATTTTTCGTCATTTGAAGCCCTACTCTGGCTCTTGCCAGGGGCCGCAATATAGCCTGGCCATAAATATGGCCTAAAGGCTGAACGCGGTTTCTGGGACCTCTCCACGGAGATCCTCATCCACATGGTGGCACATTGTGTCATCGGGTGTTTATCGCTTTTATGATGTCCTGGTGGGGTAGAAAGTCAGTCAGTCAGTCGTCTGACATTCGGCCCTTCCAAGCACTCATCTTTCAGAGTACCAATGCATGTTATTATAAGTGCATGTTGTGTTGATTATTACCAAAAAAAAAGTATACATTATAGAATAATGCATACAAACATCATGTATACACAATCATACACACTTAAACACATACTCGTACATTCTCATACATACATATACACACTAATATACAAACATACGTAGTACATACATACACGCATTTACATACATATACACACACATACATACATACATACTAACACCCACATGCATACATACATACATACACATACACACGCACGCACACACACTGGGAATTATAACTTTAAGTAATGCGTATGTGTGTGTGTGTGTATATATATATATATACACACACACACACACTCACATACACACACTGGAAATTATAAATAACTTTAGGTAATTCATGTGTGTGTGTGTACATACATACATACATACACACATACACACACACACACGCACGCACGCACGCCCGCACGCAGGCAGGCAGGCAGGCAGACAGACAGACAGACAGACACACACACAGACAGACACACAGACAGACACACAGACAGACACACAGACAGACACACAGACAGACACACAGACACACACATACACACACATAAACACACACATACACACACATACACACACATACACACACACATACACACATACACACACGCACACACGCACACACGCACGCACGCACGCACGCACACACGCACACACACACACAGAGACAGACAGACATACAGACAGACAGACAGACAGACACACATACATACATATCCGTCTTTTATTGTCCCCTGTCTACACAAGCTACACTTGAAAGAGGAAGGCTGCTATTGAGAAAATTAAGATGACACTGCAACCGGTAATATCGAAGAAAGCAAATGTCACGCTTGTGGCTGTGTGTGAAATGTCAATAGGAATTCGAGAGAACACACCAGAAATTACGACGTGAAGGGAATATGATAAACCATTATCATCGGAGATAATCTGAAGAAATAGAATTATGTGAAAATGGAAGGTTGTGAAACATACAGTGTTATGTCGACTGGAAAAAAAAAAATACTAAAAAGAATGCGGTGACAGCTTAGCCGGAAGTTGTGGGTAGACTAAAAATGTATCAGAGAAAAAAAGGTAAAGGTTCATCATTATGTGTCGTGCCGATAAACATACGGCATATATATTCATCGTTTGTTATCTCAAATAGTTTCTGTTGCTAGACTGTTAAACGTTTTGCATCGCGCTGTGAATGTCGTGGATTCGTTTCATTTTTTGAGGATATCCCTGAAAGGATGGTGGCAAGCGAAGAGAGAGAGAGAGAGAGAGAGAGAGAGAGAGAGAGAGAGAGAGAGAGAGAGAGAGAGAGAGAGAGAGAGAGAGAGAGAACGAACATTATTTTCAAAGGGTCACAAATTGGGCACGCAGGCCCGTCTTACATTCTGCCCTTCCTGTCAACCAACTTTCACACAGCAGTTGTATTTTACTAATAAAGGATGTTATGATCATATGATGATATGCATATTATGAATATTATAAAAGAACACAAAAGCATGAGTCGACCCTCATGTGAAGGCAGGGGCAGATCATGGCCATTTTCCATCATCCGAAGAAGCATCCATAAACGCAGAATCCACACTTGACGCTTTGGTCCTGGGCTCACCCAAGGAATCGTCACGCTTAACCTCACATCCGTATGTTGGGCTTTCCACTCGTCACAGGCTGCGCCGTCCGGAGATCAGTGGGGAGCAGCCTGCAGGTCCGGGACTTCGATGACCACACAAGTAGGTTCAGTTTCTTCAGTTTCTTCAGCACGTTAGTCACCCTTAATGTTGTTTCAACTGGACATCTTAGGGAAACTGTACGCTAATAGCATGCATTCGCATGGTTTTCCCTTTCGGCTCCTAAACTCTGGCTAGTGGGACCAGTGGTAATGGATATTTGAACCTTTGTGCCAATTAGAAAACCTACTGCGGTCAGTCATTTGAGACTTTGTTGCTGTGCCATTAGAAATATTTCTGACGAACATTAGTGCCTAATCAGTTGACATACAATGGCAAATTGTTGTGCACAGATACACATTTATAAGGTCACTGGCGGAAGAGAAAAGAAAAAAGAGACGATAACGACTTTGGTCGAAGCGCTCTGTTGCGTTTGTACTCATCTGAATTTTGTTCATCAGTGTTGGGCTTCCGAGTCACGGTGTTTTATTAATTTATTTCACCACTTGTAGAATCACGGGCCAGGTTTTTTTTGTTATCTCGCTCATACCATGCAGCCAAATCATCGAGGCTCTGCTGAATACAGTTAAGATACCTTGTATACTTGCAACCGTGATAACATAGAATAGCAAGGCAAACACTGGAAAGATTAGTAACAAAATGACGTAAAGTTACAAAATCCACGTAACCAATAAGTGGGATCCGGGATGGTGGCAGTCAATCAAAGAATATCCCTCTTGGTTCTTTTGACGATGTATTTCCCATCACTTCCACTAGCTTTTTTTTTTTTTTACAAAGCAAGTGAATTTTTCCACCTTTCGACAGCATCATCCCAATAGGCTTTTCTTATGCCTATTATTATAACTAAATTTTCGATTCTGGCAGCCCGCGTCGCGTTATCCGAATTACCTCGTTTCTACTTGGCGAATCTGATATGTCTCATCTCCTGAAATAAAATTGCCAGGGCAATTTAGCCTTTCTAGTTTGTCAAGTAATTTCATCGATGGGACAAGGATGTTCAAATAGGACTAGCGCTATTTCGTTATGGCTACACCGTGGGGACAACATTGTGGACACGACAATTTGCGAGCGATAGCTACATGGTTTTGCTACAGGAATGTTGAAGTTGTTGCTTTTCTCTCTTTCCAGACCACAGTGTTCTCTTGTGCTATATATAGGAAGACATGTGAACCACAACCTTTATATCATCGAAAACATGTGAACCACAACCTATATATCATCGAAAACCTGTGAACCACAACCTATATATGATCGAAAACCTGTAAACCACAACCTATATATTATCGAAAACCTATGAACCACATTCTATATATGATCGAAAACCTGTGAACCACAACCTATATATGATTGAAAACCTGTGAACCACAACCTATATATTATCGAAAACCTGCCTGTTTCTCTATTAGTTTGGAGATTTTCTCTAGGAACCAGGTCAGTTGGTTGTTCACTATTCTTTCAAATAACTTGCCAAGACAGTTAGTTAGGTTGATGGGTCTGTAGCTGTTTGCGTTGTTCCTTGTTTCAGGATTACGAAGATTTCCGAATTTCTCCATGCTGGAAGAACTATATTAACAATCCAGCTGGCTTCAAAACAGAATGGCAGAGTATTTACCCAAAATAGCTCAATGTTCAGCTTTGTGATTCCACAGGAATATCAAAACCAACCAAGAGGAAGGAGCCCAGCTCGTCTATATGACGTTGTTTGCTTGATTACATGTAATTGACAAGGACAGTGTTTTCCTTATTATTTACCACTCAGTGAATAGGCCGATGCTGAGAAAGCCGATACTTTAACAATAAATGAACAATTCCCTCTTATGAAAACATAAGGAATCTATTATAGATTTCGAATTACCCTGGTAAGTCATGTAATTGTCGTGAGCTTCAGGACATTAAACGAACAATGTATCGAAAGAGACCGTTTGTATTTCATTAGAATCAGTTCCGTTTATCGTTCTTTATTAAATGTTAATGTAACTCTATAGTGACGCAACCGACGATATACAATGAAATGTGCCTGACAATATATTGTGCAATGTTTAAATAACATTTTGCTATTCCCTTTTCCTAATTTTTCTATTTTATGAAATACTTTTTACTTGTTCCCCATTCTTTAATGCAAATCAACATATATTATCTACTTGAGTTGAGTTGAGTAAAGAAGTGACATCACAACACTCGGGGCATTCCCATATGCGCTTCGTCCGTGTCACAACCCTATTAAGTACAGTCAGTGTACCACACCGTAAGGTGTGCACCCAGGGTTGACACAGAGGTCAGGGCCGTCACTGGTCAAGTCCGTTCTGTGATCGCACGGCGAAACCAGCGCTCAGGATAAAGCAAGAAAGCCTGAACTGTGTTTTAATAACACGATGACTGCTTCTGGGACTGAGCTGGTGAACGGGGTTAAGAGACACGAGGTAGAAGGAAGAAGGGACATTCGGTGTGCGTCGGTCAGGAAGAGAGGACGTTTAGTGACTGGATAGTTTATGTTATAGTATTAAAGTTAGGATATATTTCTGTTAGTGACTGGATAGTTTATGTACAGTTTTGTGTTAGGATAGGATAGTTCTTGTGTAGAGTATTTATGTATATGTGCTGTGAGAGAGTGGCTAACCTGGACACTCTGACCCTGCACTAAGACAGAGACTGTGACAGTTTGATTGGGTCAGCGTGGCGATAGAAGAGAGCGTATCCTGCCGGATTGTGGTTTGTACACCAGAGTATTGCCTGTCGCACGTACTGGGGACGGGGCGATTGTAAAGCCCGTCCAGCCAGAGGGTCCAGGCAATAGGTGGCCACACGGCGGGAAGTCAACTGTCTATGTATTACCTGTACTTCCAATAAAGATTGTCGTGTGTGCTCTGTGTGCGTTCGGGTTCAGTGTCTGTTGTAGGTTAGTCTGTCTGTCATAGGCCTAGTTAGCGAGCCACGGACCGGCAAGGTCATACCAGAGGTTTGTGACAGATTATGGGGGCGTTCGTCCTTGGGAATTGAATCGATAGTAGTAGCTACATAGGAATAGTTGTCCGCGTTAATTGTGAACCCAATGTGCTTGTATTTATTTGTCTAAATAGGAGACATAGATTATTTTGTATGTTTAGCTGACTGATTTATTTTTCTTTAAGTTTTGTCGTTCACTATTGTAGGGCTAACGTGATTGAGTTAATCCCTTAATTTTGATGTTGCTATCGAGTGAGTTTGTGATGGCGTTGCTGAGTTTATTCTCTTAAATATTGCATCGTTGTTCGGGCCTACTCTTAATTTTTGATAGCGACATCGGGGTTGGCTTGGGTCACTCGTAGCGCTATAAAGTGATAGTTTGTTTTTGTTTTCGTATTTGTTCCGACGGAATGTAATTAATAATGACTAAATGTGATAGGGCTGCGTTTGCGTCGTGACAAGTTAGTGACGTAGAGGAGAAATAGTTTGACGGACAGTAAAAAGTGTGAGGAAGGTCAAGATTGTGTGCTGTTGTGTGGTTTCTGCCGACACCGATCAACCGAGGCCTGTCGTTCTCGGTCATCATCATCCTCATCATTCTTTCTGTGGGAGGCCAAGAATCAAGGACTGGAGAGAAGATAAGTTTGTTTTGCTTTTGGTGTATTGTTGTGGTCTGTTCTCCAGCCCTCGAGGGTTCTACGCAATTGTATTTGAGCCCCTGGCACCGTTCATTGTCCTTCTCATTTCTCGTCTGTCCTTTTCATCATTTACGTTATTTTTGTGGGTGGTTGGCAGGGCTAGTCTTGTGTTGTCCCTAGTTGTCTAGTGTTGCTAGGTTAACATAAGATTACGTGTCAGCTATATTGCGATTCTAGTCTCGTCTGCAACTCGTTGTGCAGCCGGGTCTATTGTCAAGATATATGCTTGTAGCGTCTTGTTTGTAAATAGTTATTGTCCAATCGTTGTGCTTTCCTGTCAATAAGTGTTTATCTAGTAGTACGTTATCGTTCGTGCGTGTACCGTCTGATTTAGAGATTAATAATTTCTTCAAGGTGTTTTCGTGTGTGAAACTGTTTTCCACGTAGTGATACTAGTGCTGTTCATTTTTGTGTTAATTTTTTTTTTGTGCACACACATCATCATCCCTCATTCGGAAATTGTAACGAATAAGTTTCGGTGACCCATCCCTTTTCTGTATCGGAACAGTCCAAATTGTTCCATAATTATTATTATTTTTGTATTGCATTTATTAATTTGCTATATTATTTGCATTGGTTTCACTGATTTCCGGGCTTGCCACTTGTAATTTGTAGTATTTTTGTTCGTGGCAGCTACGGTTAGTCAGGTGATTTGTTGAGTGGTTGTTGATTATTATTTTGAACGAAAGATCATTGTTATTGTAATTAAGATGTCGAGTCTATCTGAGTTCATCGAGATGGCAAAACAGCTTGGTCTGACTGGCGAGAAGGCGCTAGAATGGGCAGACAAGAAATATGCCGATCTTCAAGAGAGAAAAGACAGAGCTGACGAGAGAGAACTCAAGAAATTGGAACTAGAAGCCGCTAGTAAACTAAAGGAGATAGAGGCTATTAACATCGAAAAACAGTTAGAAGCCACCGGTAAACTAAAGCAGATCGAGCTGGAAGCCCAAGCGGCATTAAAAGACAAAGAGTTATCTGCGATGGCTGAGAGAGACAGGGTACAGTTGTTGATAAAGGACAAAGAGCTAGAACACACCGCTACCTTGAGACTCAAAGAGATGTTATGCAATTCAGACCTAGAGAAAGAAAGGCTGGTGATGGAACTAAAAGCCAAAGAGATAGAAGCAACTAGAGATGCTGAGGTGCAAATGCGTAAGGCTGAGATAAAGGCTGCTGAACCTTCGTTCAAAAAGTACCAGGGCCTAATAAAATTTTTTACACAGGGTGATTCCATATCTGCATGGACACAAAATTTTGAATGTATGGTTAATCACTATGAGGTCCCTTTTAAAGAGTGGTCACTGATTTACCGAAAACATCTAGGGGGGGGGGGGAACCTTTGAAATTACTAGAAACAATCCCTACTGAAAAACTTGAGGATTATTATTTTGTCAGGGACAGAATTCTCCAACATTTCTCCCTAGATGAGGAATCTTACAGAAATACCTTTAAAAATTTGATTCCTAAAGCTGAACAGACATTTCTGGATTACATGTCTGAGGTGGTATCCACTTTCGACAAGTGGGTAACATCGGCGAAAGTGAACAAATCATACGATTTGTTAAAAGATCTATTGATAAGAGACAAGGTGTTGTCAAGTGTCCCGAGCAGCATGAAGACGTTTTTGATTGAACAAAAACCTGAAACAGTAAAGCAGATGGAAGATGCAGGTGCTGCATACTGGAATGCTCACAGAAACATTTTTAGTTTCAACAGGGGTGCAGACATCGGCTACGGAGCTGCAGTACAACCTGTATACAGGAAAAAGCAATATACTCAGAAGAAAGGAGAATACTCAAAAGAGTATAAGAGCTACAGACCTGTAAGAGATAAAGGTCCAATAGTTACATGCCTATACTGTAAAAGAGATCATGGTCAACGACAGTGGTGCGAAATGAACCCAAAGTATGAAGAGCATTTTCGTAAGAGGGAGAAAGAAATGCATGAGAAAAGCTCAGTAAACTACCCACTCCAGTGTCGCCTGTGCGACTCGATTGATCATTTACAAAAAGACTGTAAGATGAGAAGAAGACAGCATCAGAGTGCAGCTGCAGAAATATCTGACAGTGGCAGTGACTCTGGAAGTAGGTTCTCTGATGGGAGTATGGCAGATGTACCTACAGCAAATTCAGCTGAGCTTGTGAACTTCTCTGACACAGGATGCCAGACCTACAGAGGGTTTAATGAAGAGGGTAATCTGACCTGTGGTCACAGTGAGATAGGGGATGCAAATGCGGTAACGAGTTTCGATGGCCAGCTGAAGTTCACGAAAGGGGTAGTTAATGGAAAAGTAGTGACAATTTTACGGGATTCTGGGTCGACAGTTTTTGGTATAAGAGAAAGTCTAGTGAATGCGTGTGATTTGACGGGTGAATATATTGTATGTCGAACCTTTTCAGGGAAGAAAGAAAAGTATGATTTGGCATGGGCCAATCTAAAATCAGCTCACTGCACAGGTAGAACAAAATTTGCAGTGCTAGCAGACCCTGTTGCTGATATTATCCTTGGCAACTGTAAAAATGTAAAGGATGTCTCTGAAAGTGAGATAATCGAGTGGCAGAGGGACAACATAACTTGCAATGTTGTAACTGGACAGCAGGCCGTGAGAGTGAGTGATGTGAATGAGAGTGTGTATGATAAAGATATTTTTAACTGTCAACACATCAACATCAACCTTTCAGAGAATTTCTACACAAATAAAACAATTGAAATCTCTCCCGATAATGTTTATTCGGAAGAACTGTTACCAATCCCTTCTAAACCAACTGACAAATTAGTGGTTGAGGAGTTCCATAATAGAACTGTCATTCCTGACTCTAATGTAGTTGATACGACAGATATTCTCTTGTCTGTCCTACAAGACTTACCTGCAACCAAACAAACCCTTACACCTAATATTACCCAACAAATTTCAGAAACATCTACACAGAAAGCTGAAATTGATAATGTTCTCTCTGATGTGCCAGGCAGATGTACACACATTTACCAGCATCTACAATTAATAATCAACAAACCGGTCAAAATAAAACATACTTTATTATTTCTGATACTGCAATGTATACTGTTGACATGTGCATGTTTATTAATGATGCCTTATAGATTATCTGATGTTCAAGGAATACAACATTTTGGATTTACAGATCTTCCCAAAATTTTGAATCTTAAAAAACTCCACCAACAATAAGGAGATCCGAAGCTTACTCGACCTCATCAATCATTACAACCAATTTACCTTGAACATTATCCAGGAAAATGTATTTTTCACTAAACCATTAAAAAGGGAGCATTCCAATACAATTGAGTTGAACCGAGAACTAGATCATACTTTCACCAAAATCAAGACTCTTTTCTCCAGTTCCCCTATTTTAAATCTGTCTAATATCATATTACCATTTGTTCTCAGATATCATACCAGTGGTACGGCAGTTGCGGTATGTCTGATGCAGTGGGATGGCGAGATGTTACACCCAAACTGCTGTGTGAGCAGTAGGTTGTCTCCAGCCCAGGTACACTATGTACAGTGTCCTGCAGTGATTGTCTGTGTGACAAGACTCAATCGTTACCTCCTGGGCAGACTTTTTGTCCTACAATCGGACAACCAGCCATTGCTCGTCACTAAGTCTGGTGCGCCGAAGAACAATAGAATCACAAGATGGGCACTGCTACTGCAAGATTTCCAATTCACCATCACACACATCAAGGGCAACAGCAACAACCTGGCTGACTTATTAAGCCGGCTGTAAAACTATTGATTGCCTAGTGGTATCCTGAAACTGACAGTCTGGTACCTTCAGAAATTTAAAGACGGTGTGAAAAGACATTGTCTTCATATATTCATGCCTTCTTGAATGACTAGAAACTGTCTCATAACGGAATTCTACACCAAGTTTCATAGATCCAGTTGTCAAGTAGCAGTGTATACAAGTACTGTTCTAGCCTAAAACCAGTGAACTGAACAATCGTAAAAGATTACCCAACAGGAAGATAGAGGTGATGATCATTCTAAGGACTTCAGCAGAATGGAAAATGTGATGTATGAAAGAAGAGTGTAATTGGAATAAAAGGGAATGAGTGTATAGAATATAAGTCTATGTTGTGATTGTCATATTATAAGTTAATCTTATTATGTTCATCTTTAATATAATATATGTTGTATGGATTATATATGTTTTATATGTTCTGTATGTGCTATATATTGTATATGTTTCTTTCATGTATATTATTTGGTTTTGAATTGTTAAGTTTATTCATTCAATTTCGTTTGCACAATTTTTATTTGTATATTTTTCTTATTTATTTTGATTTGTAACTTTTGTGTTGATATCTATGATGAGTAATTTATCTAAATTTATTTTTCTTATTTATTTTGATTTGTAATTATTGTGTTGGTATCTATGATGAGTAATTTATCGATATTTATTTTTCTTATTTATTTTGATTTGTAACTATTGAGGTGGTATTTATAAAAGGGAAATAATTTTGAGTTTGAAAATTATTTATGTATATATTTTGCTTATTTGATTTTGATTGTTTTTGTTGGAATTTATAGTGTGTTTTGTTTGTGAATTATTATGATGTATATTGCTTATTTATTTTCAGTGTAAAATTATTTGTGGGACAATCCATTTGGATTTTACAAATATATTTTCTTTTCTTTTCTTTGCTAAAGATTTTTGGCTAGATCACATAAGTAATGTTAATTGTTTGATTTGCAATCATTTTTGTTTTAAAATTCTCAAATTGCAATATTAATATTCTTCAGTTTTTGAAACTTAATCTGAAATCCATTACTTTTATTAAAAGTTTCAATGAGTTTAATATTAACTAAGTGTCCTATATGCACTAAATGTAAATGTTAAAGTATATGTTAGACAATAATGCATTATAGATAAATAACTTTGTAAACTAGTAGACTTTAAAATAACTGACAATTTAGTTTGGCAGTAAAATGAACTTATTTTAATTTTTTTTTCTCTTTAAATTGTTTATTTTGCTTTCTAAAATTGATGATGGACAGTTTAAATGAAAGTTAGAATGTACTTTTACAAGGGCACTCACATGGAGAGTTAATGATGGTGTAACTAGTATCGCATATTTGGAGACTACATTTGAGGAGTAGCACTATCCTTGGAGGATGGGAGTGTGTCCAACTGGCCACAGATTTGTCTACTGCCTATTTTGCACTGTGGGTCATATGGGGTGATTTGTGTCTTGGCAGGTACTGCGGATTCGCGGACACGTTATACGACTGTAGGTCGGGAAGTCAGGTCATGACTCCTTTTTTCAAAACCATGGACAAGCCTTGTGGAGATAGTCCATGACGCCCACTGTTATAAATCACGGTGTCGTTGGTTAAACGGCTTGGGAGTGTATACAGTGGCGTCTTACTTGCACAGTAAGTGAAGTAAGGTGTAATTGGGTCCCGGACGATTTGAGTGTCCACCCAAATTATTATTTATATCATTACCCATATGATTTGAAGGTGTAATGAGTAGTGACGTATTTGTGTCAAGGGCTGATACCATTTCTACCCATTAGGGAGGAGCTTACCCATTGAATGTATATACCCATTAAATATGTGCCAGATAGTTTGTCCTTAGGTGATTGACCCAAAAGTACATGACATATTTTTTTTTTTAGGTAACTAAATATTGACGATAAAATTTAAAAACATGACTGTACATGATGGCAGGCCATGCTTTGCTGATACTTGACTTTGTCAGGAAGTATCAGTTCAGAGGAAGGGTGAATGTCACAACCCTATTAAGTACAGTCAGTGTGTACCACACCGTAAGGTGTGCACCCAGGGTTGACACAGAGGTCAGGGCCGTCACTGGTCAAGTCCGTTCTGTGATCGCACGGCGAAACCAGCGCTCAGGATAAAGCAAGAAAGCCTGAACTGTGTTTTAATAACACGATGACTGCTTCTGGGACTGAGCTGGTGAACGGGGTTAAGAGACACGAGGTAGAAGGAAGAAGGGACATTCGGTGTGCGTCGGTCAGGAAGAGAGGACGTTTAGTGACTGGATAGTTTATGTTATAGTATTAAAGTTAGGATATATTTCTGTTAGTGACTGGATAGTTTATGTACAGTTTTGTGTTAGGATAGGATAGTTCTTGTGTAGAGTATTTATGTATATGTGCTGTGAGAGAGTGGCTAACCTGGACACTCTGACCCTGCACTAAGACAGAGACTGTGACAGTTTGATTGGGTCAGCGTGGCGATAGAAGAGAGCGTATCCTGCCGGATTGTGGTTTGTACACCAGAGTATTGCCTGTCGCACGTACTGGGGACGGGGCGATTGTAAAGCCCGTCCAGCCAGAGGGTCCAGGCAATAGGTGGCCACACGGCGGGAAGTCAACTGTCTATGTATTACCTGTACTTCCAATAAAGATTGTCGTGTGTGCTCTGTGTGCGTTCGGGTTCAGTGTCTGTTGTAGGTTAGTCTGTCTGTCATAGGCCTAGTTAGCGAGCCACGGACCGGCAAGGTCATACCAGAGGTTTGTGACAGTCCGCCCCCATCGTCAGCAGAGTTCCAATATTCATGGTGCCAGTCGCAGTCTGGTTGTATGTTCGTCTTGCCTTTCCTCTGAGCATAGTTTGCTGGCCGTACCTGCTGGTCACACACACCCAGGTGTATCATTCTCTCCAGCCCATAATTATCTAGTTTATCTTCTGACTTCGTTACTTGTTCCCAAAGGGCTCTGGCCACATCTGCCTTGTCATGTATCAATTCACCACTCAGCGGTGCAGATCCAGCCAATCTGTCTGCCTGTTCCCTCTTCACCACGCAAGCATAGTCTGGAGAAAAGAACAAAATATGCTACTTGTAACTTGTAACTGTAGACCTGACACTGAATATCAAAATGGGAAGGCAACATGGGCACAGAGGTCGAGGACCAGGAAAGGGAATATTTAATAGTTTAAGAATAAAACGGTATCATTTTACAGTTCTTTCACTCAGCTGTGGTGAGACGTTCATGTAACCCCTGTACTCACCAATAAGACTTCCCATTGCCAAAGTATACTTGTATGTTAACTTTCAATGCCTACTGAACAACGAAATGGTGAAGGTAATAATATAGAAAATATACTTTCTGCGGCAAGAGACAATATTATTAAGCGGCTTTACAGCACCACCCAAGCGACAAGTGTAGGGTTTCTTGGCTTTCCAACCTGTTTAACGGACAATAGTAGCTTTACCATGCTGGCTTGTAACCGGCTATCTTCGGAGCTTTATGGTGTCATCTCACTGTAATAGGATTTAATTCTCAAAGGAGTATGTCATGGGAATAAAAAGGCACGAATGACAGGTTTATGCGACGATGCAGGAAAAGCGCCAGGTTCTTGTCAAAAAAGGGTTACAAAAATACTGCTTAGTTTTCCAGCGTTCAATTTATGACCGACTGTTTATGGGTGAATGATTTATCATTGTGTTCTAATCGTCAGGAAGAATCGACGTGACTGCATTCGGGGAAAAATATGAAAAGTCACTTGCCTCTCCCAACAGAAGTATAAGGATGCCAACCATCTTACATGCCTGCCACCTTACTTGCCTGCCACCTTACATTCCTGCCACCTTACATACCTACCACCTTACATGCCTACCACCTTACATGCCTACCACCTTACATGCCTACAACCTTACATTCCCGCCACCTTACATGCCTGCCACCTTACATGCCTACTACCTTACATGCCTACCATCTTACATTCCCGCCACTTTACATTCCCGCCACTTTACATTCCTGCCACCTTACATGCCTGCCACCTTACATGCCTACCACCTTACATGCCTACCACCTTACATGCCTACCACCTTACATGCCTACCACCTTACATTCCCGCCACCTTACATTCCTGCCACCTTACATGCCTGCCACCTTACATTCCTGCCACCTTACATGCCTACCATCTTACATTCCTGCCACCTTACATTCCTGTCACCTTACATGCCTGCCACCGTACATGCCTAACACCTCACATTCCCGCCACCTTACATGCCTGCCACCTTACATGCCTACTACCTTACATGCCTACCATCTTACATTCCCGCCACTTTACATTCCCGCCACCTTACATTCCTGCCACCTTACATGCCTGCCACCTTACATGCCTACCACCTTACATGCCTACCACCTTACATGCCTACCACCTTACATTCCCGCCACCTTACATTCCTGCCACCTTACATGCCTGCCACCTTACATTCCTGCCACCTTACATGCCTACCATCTTACATTCCTGCCACCTTACATTCCTGTCACCTTACATGCCTGCCA
Organism: Candidula unifasciata; assembly: GCA_905116865.2. Classification (NCBI taxonomy): domain Eukaryota; kingdom Metazoa; phylum Mollusca; class Gastropoda; order Stylommatophora; family Geomitridae; genus Candidula; species Candidula unifasciata. The sequence goes on from CAJHNH020007667.1 coordinate 576,069, forward strand.
CCGTACATGCCTAACACCTTACATTCCCGCCACCTTACATTCCTGCCACCTTACATGCCTGCCAGCTTACATTCCTGCCACCTTACATGCCTAACACCTTACATTCCTGCCACCTTACATGCCTAACACCTTACATGCCTAACACCTTACATGCCTACCACTTTACATGCCTACCACCTTACATGCCTACCACCTTACATACCTACCACATTACATGCCTGCCACCCTACATGCCTACAACCTTACATTCCTGCCACCTTACATGCCTGCCACCTTACATGCCTGCCACCTTACATGCCTGCCACCCTACACGCCTACAACCCTACATGCCTGCAACATTACATGCCTGCCACCTTACATGCCTGCAATCTTACATACCTGTCAACTTTCATGCCTGCAACCTTACATTCCTGCCACCTTACATGCCTGCCACTTTACATGCCTGCAACCTTACATACCTGTCACCTTACATGCCTGTCTATCTATTACTGACTCACATACATACCACCTAGCTACTACCTTCTACTTTCCACCCATTTACCAACGAACTTAATACATACCCATTGACCGACCCACTCATTATTTCAAAGCCCTACATAAACTTGTTACTACATTCGACAAAACTCATTAGCTTACCCAACTAGCTAGCTTTCTATCCATTCGCTGACCCACCTGCATACCGATCTACCTGTCGACTGGCTTTAATCTTTGGCGGAAAGTTCTGGTAGTTCGCACAGTTCTAGACTTTAGTTTTGTTCTGGAGCCTAAGTATTGCTTGCACATCCGTTTTACAAATCTGGCTCATTTGCATGCAAAAATTTGGGTTCTGGACTCTCAGGCAGATACACTCAAACTTCGAAGTTAATATCCCTAATTAATCAACTACAAATGACACGTATCAACTTGCTCCGATTTTAAAACACCCTACTATCCCAAAAGAGAAAAAAAGACAAATTATTAATACAATATATATATATATATCGATTTAAAGTTAACAAATGTCAGACTTGGACATTGACAAAAGAACAAGAGAGGAAATCAACCACCTGTGAGATGAAATGTTTGAGAATGGCTGTGAATAAAACCAGAAGATATCGAGTGAGAAACGTCGTGATCACAAGAGCTGTTGAAACAACACCCATCGTCAAATTTATTGAGAAACAAAGAATGATATGGTTTAGCCGTCCAGTGATAATGAAACCAACAATGCCAGCAGCAAGAGCGTACAACCTGAAAATCAAAACATCAAGAGGCAGGGGAAGACCGTGAAGAAAATGGATTGAAGGAGTCACTGACACCTTGAGACTGCATAACATCACAGCATATCAAGCGACCAAGCGCGCCCTGGCTCGGCTGCAGATCGTCTGATAAACTGCCGCCTAGAGGCATAAGCAGATATCGACAACAGAAGAAGAAGAATCAACTCTTAAGACATGTATGTTAGGGGACAGTGGGTCTGTTCTGAAACCACAGTGATGTCAGTCATAAACAGTTCTCTCCAATGTTGTAGAGATCCATGCATGTTGGGGAGCAGTGAGTCTGTTCCTGAAAACAAAGTCAATGTCAGTCATAAACAGTTCTCTCCAATGTAGAGATTATAGGCCGAGTGTCATGCTGTTGCTATTCCCGACTACAGGAAAAGGAGCAATGACTGATAGTTGGAAAATATGAGACTATCTGCCACGTGTGCTCCGTTATTGAATAATATAATACGATAGTCAACATGGTGAACAGAACTTGCCTTGTGATTGAATATATGCTTGTCGTGTGTCAAACAGCCATCAGATTCCTTAGGGATCGTCTGTCAGAGAGTTTCCTAAATCCCATTACCCGCGCTCTTTCGTAGAAACCACGGTGTTCCTCAATGAATTACAGGCTGATTTGAGACAGTCTCGCAAGCACCGTGTTTTTTGCAATGGAATAAATTGTATTTTCTGACTGAGGTAGTATCAGCTGAATAGACAGACATACGATTTGTGACAAATGTCTGATGTAATTTGTGTTCCATTATAGTCACACGTACTATTTATGGCAAATGTCTGATGAACTTTATGTTCTGTAATAGGCTGTTCTGTAATGCAATTTGGTTCCTCGCCTCTCGGGCATATGCACTACTGCTTTGAAGAAAACGTCCATAATTAGTCGACTTTTACGACATGCTTGTTAAGAAGTAATCATACTCCCCCCCCCCTCCCCTCCTCCAACCACAATGCTAGGGCCCCGGACCTACACAGGGAGGTCAATCATCATGATGCCGGATCAAACAAAAGAACTTTAAACCGACCGACAAGCGGCTATTCACAGCGCTACCGTTGCTTCTAGAATCGTTTGAGGTTTTGAGGTTTTGAACAACACATCAACATCATGGCACACGGGTGTCATCCATAAGTGCTCCGTTCGTCTTCTAACTCAAGTCTGAGTCTGAAGCATCTCAGCACAGTGCACATGTTATGTAGCACCGGCGAGGATCCTGAAATACTTTGGGTAGATTTTTAACTCTAAATCTTGCCCGGGCAGCGCCGTTAGGCTACTCTTTTAGATATTCAACCGCAACGGGATTTTTTTTACGTGCGCAACAAATCACATGGGCGTCCGATCTCACTAACCAGAGACCAGGAGGAATTACAAGAAGTCCAAGTCCACGTGAAAAAATCCCAGCCTTTACCGGGGATTGAACCCGGAATCTCCAGCACGTGAGGCGGACACCATGCTCCGACACCAAGCAGCTACCATCTAGAATTAACTGTACATCACTAGGAATATTTCATTATTTGAAAGAGCAGTAATAATCTTGCTCGGTATCTTCATACACCAGCGTTTCTCAACCTGTGGGTCGAACGACCCTTTTGCAGGGGTAGCCAAAGACCATCGGAAAAGAAATTTTCATTGAAGTTATGAAGTAGCAACGAAAATAATTGTATTGTTGGGAGTCGCCACACACAAGGAACTGTATTAAAGGGTCGCCACAACATGAAGAATTGTATTAAAGGGTCGCCCTATTAGAAAGGTTAAGAACTGCTGTCATAGACGAACAATTTCTGTTTCTTAGTTTAAAACGGGGAAAACATTGTCTCTGCAACTTAGTGAATGGAGAAAAAACCTGAATATTTCGGCCACATTTAGCGATTTAACTTAAAAAAACAACCATATCAGAGTGAAATGTTGAAGGCAAGAGGTCGACAATGATACAAGTGGGATGAGTCATCTAGTGATGGAGGAACAGGAGACTGACAGTGTGTACAATTAAGTCAAGAGGCAGACGGGTTTGAGATCCCTTGCAGACAACCTTTATTGTTGACACAGTACCTCATTAATTGACTGAACATTGTCTCAGATCTGACCACCCGTCTGGGAGCTACAGTGAGCCCAGTGGCTAGACGCTTGATTGCCTGCTGACCTGACAGTCTGAAGTTCGAATACACAATAAAACATATTTTTACAACTGATTTAGGGCTCCCAGGTGGACATAGCTTTATAAAGGTACCAGCAAATGTCAGAAGTAAGGTAGAAGGAGTACAGGCAGGTTTAACAATAGCAGAGGAAACTGAGCAGATCTGTAATATAGTAACCATGTTAAAGCAATACAACAGAGAGCAGAATGTAGACATTTCCACTTGTTTCATATAATACAGTGATGTTTTTGAATATAATTAACCTCAATAAATGATTTACCACTTTTTCAGGGTGGGCAGTGGGATCTTTGAGCCTGAGGATTAAGGGCTGCATGGCTAGTGCAGTCGCCACGAACTTTGCAGGTCAGGATTTTATTTTTCCCTGAAGGAAAAAATCCCCAACCTTATCGACAAATCGAACCCAGGTCTCTTGCATAACAGACTTGATTTCTTAACCATTTGGCCAGCCGCTTCTCAACCGTTGAACACAATGAGAAAACAAAAATGTCTAACACACATGATCCTTTTTAATTAAACTGTTGCATCACGAACGAACAACAGCTGTTGGAGTAGCTGGCAGAACATCAGACTGTTTTGAGGTACCGACGAGAGTAAGACAGTGAGGTGCTAGTAACGTTTTGGTACGCAAAAAGAGAGTGACTTCCCTTCCCATTCATGCCTCGCAGGGTCGCAGGGTCTGTACTTTCTTGCGGGGTGTTATATGGCTTGGTTCGACATTCGCTCGCCGTATATAATGTTTCTGGGAGGTTGTGTTGTCGTCTCTTTGAGGCGCCACACGTGCCTGTGTACAAGTAAGAAGTACTGCCAGGGAAAGCACGAGGGTTCGTGAGTATCGAAACTGGGATGTTTTTGTATTTGTACATTCGTTGGCCTGGGGTAAGAGCCTGTCCTACTACTAGGCGTGTCCACCAGTTGGCGGATGGTGGAAAGGCCTCTAGATATAGAGGTTATCCACGAATATATTGAATAAGTGGCCGTGGACTAAAACAGGTGATGGTCATTGAGAGAAGGCGAATTAGTTAGTGGGACAGCTAACTCTATAAAATACCTCAAAACTCTACGACATGGCCAACGGCGGGTAAGAGGCGCCATAACCTCTCTCTCTACCCCCCCCCCCCCTGCTGCCTTGCAGGGTAAGTCTCTTTAGACAAAGGCTATTGGAGTCAAACCATATACAAACCGGCGGAAGGTAAGGGGAAACCGCCGCTGTACTATCCCAAGAAAATCATGCCTCAAAATAATACATATTCAGATAGCGACGTGAATGGGGATTTCAGTGGAATCACCTCGTCCGGTAGGGAGCATCATGTTCTACGGGTGATACCTGACCGTCATCCAGCTACTGTAGAAAAAGTAAATGGTACAAACATCATGAACATTGGTACATGAAATGTCAGAACACTCGTACAAAACGGAAAGTTGGATAACATCAAGATGCAAATGAAAAGAATGAACATCAGCATATTAGGAATTAGTGAAGTGCGATGGCCAGGAGCAGGTGAAAAGTATTCAGATCAGTACATAATTATTTACTCGGGTGGGAAGGAATATAGTAAGGGAGTTGGTATTATTTTGGATCAAAAGAACTCAAAAACTGTGAAAGGATTTTGGATAATATCAGATAGAGTACTATTAGTAAAACTTCGCGGCAGACCGTTTGAAGTCAACTTAGTACAGATTTATGCCCCAACAGCAGATAGTTCAGAGGAAAATATTGACGCATTTAATGACGAGTTAGACATGGCTGTTGAACAATGCAAAAATTGGGAAGTAACAATGGTACTTCGAGATTTTAACGCGAAAATAGGAAGTGAAAAAGTGTACGGAGTAACGGGTGGCTATGGCCTAGTAGAAAAGAATGTGAGAGGTGACAGATTAATAGCATAGGCTGAGTCACGCAGCATGATAATAGGTAACATCTGGTTTAAACACCATCCTCGAAGATTGTGGACTTGGGAAAGTCCTGGTGATAATGTCCGCAATCAGATTGATTATATTTTGATTTCAAGAAGATTCAGGAGCAGCTTAGTTGGAGCAAAAACTAGACCAGGAGCAGACTGCTTTAGTGACCATGTTCCAGTTGTAGGAAGAATTAGAATAAAACTAAAGAACATTAGAAAAACACCACAGAACATCATGTTAAATTTAGGAATTCTTAGAACGGATAAAGAAATTATGGACCAGAACAATGTTACTGTACAAAACCGGTTTAATGGAATGGAAATTATACAGACTATTGATAAACAGTGGGATATGTTGCCTGAGTCAATTCAGCAGACATCTAAAGAGACAATCCCACCAACGCATAGAGTTGCAAAAAAGAAATGGATGTCAACCGAAATTCTGCAGTTTATGGATGAAAGAAGGAAGAAAAAGAATTATAAAGAAGAATACTAGAATACAAAAAGAAATAGTGAACAAATGCAAAGTGGCTAAAGAAGCCTGGCTGAATCAAATGAGTACAGAGATTGGGGAAAACAACAGGAAAGACTCACATTCCATGTACCAAAAGATAAATATGTTAACAGGAAAGATGACACGTAACAGCACTGGATGTTTGAAATCAAAAGATGACTTATTAATGGGACATAGTAATATAATTAACAGATGGACAGAGTATATAGGGGAATTGTATGATGATAATAGACCAGATGTAGAACTGCAGACCAACAATGATGGTCCACCAATAATGACTGCAGAAGTTGAGGGTGCAATACATCATTTGAAGAAAGGAAAAGCAGCCGGGCCAGACAACATCTCACTGGAAGAAATGAAGCACTGAGAGATTTTAGAACTGAAATAATAACTAAACTTTTAAATGATATTTATAATAGTGGGTATATTCCAAATGACCTTTTAAAATCCATATTTATAGCTCTGCCTAAGAAACCAGGCACTATAAAATGTGAAGACCGTCGCACAATAAGTCTTATGAGCCACATGACTAAGATTTTACTGAGAATAATTATGAGAAGAATAAGAAACAAAATTAAACCAGAAATCAGCGATGAACAATGTGGATTTGTAGAAGGAAAAGGTACAAACAATGCCATGTACATCCTAAGGACATTGTCAGAAAGAGCTATAGAAGTAAAGAGTGATTTGTACATATGCTTCATAGACTATACAAAAGCATTTGACTGTGTGAAGCATAAAGAAACAATCAAACTGTTAGAAAAATTAAACATTGATGGGAAAGATCTACGAATAAAAAAGAATATGTATTGGCGGCAAACAGCAGCTATAAAAATTAACAACTGTTTAGGTACATTTCAAAGCATAAAGAGTGGCGTACGACAAGGATGTGTACTGTCACCTGATTTGTTTCCAATATACAGTGAATATATAATGAGAGCTTTAATTGGTATGCCAGGAATTGTGGTTGGTGGGCACAATATAAACAATTTACGTTATGCTGATGACACAGACTTGATAGCAACAAGTCAGAAAGAACAACAGGAAATGATAGACATTGTGGTGTTAGAAAGTGGAAGAATGGGCCTCAGTTTGAATAATGGAAAGACAGAAGTAATGGTGGTATAAAAAAAAAACCGAATTATTCCTAAGTGTGTAATAAAAGTTGATGGTGTTATTTTAGGACAAGTACAGAAATTTAAGTATCTGGGCACATGGATAACATCAGATGGAAGATGCATAACTGAGATAAGAAACAGAATAGGACAGGCAAAAACTGCATTTTATAAAATGAAAAACATCTTGTGCAATATATCCTTGTCATTGAGAGTTAGAAAAAGAATTCTTGCTTGCTAAATACATCCACTTTTAACATATGGCTGTGAATCCTGGACAATCTGGCTGCTAAGAATTTTCTTGCGCTGACTTTCTCTGTCTTTCAACATATCTTTCCATAGTTTGAATTCACTTTTAATGCAGGGTTTCAAAAATTACCAACAATGGAGACTGTATATATATAAAAAATAAAAATCTAAACATTGCGTAAGTTAAATAGCACGAACTTTATAATTCATTTTCAGTGAGATCATTTAACAGGAAAATTCTTAGAGTATCATGGGGAAAAAAAAAGATGGAAAATACAGTCATTCTTCACGATCTGAATGTCGAGGGGGACTGGCTCAATAACATAATTGCTTCTTGTAAACTGAAAACATTGCAGCCTTTGCAAACGTCACAATGGGTTGAAGTGAACAGTGGAAAGTCTGTCTACACTGATTATGTGCTAGCGCTGAGAGGAGCGCTGGCGGAACGGTTAAGAATGACTGGCTCTCATGCGGGCGACTCGGATTCGAATCCTAGGTGGCGTTATGGATTTTCTTCTCCCTATTCCGACAAAAAAATCCTTACCTGCACAGTCCGTGGCGACAGCACTATCCATGTGACCCTAAATCATCAGGTTCAAAGACCCTTCTGCCTACATCGCAAAAGTGGTAGTGGCAGTAATGCCACCAACAGTAGTAGTCGGTACTGAAAAAGAACAAAGCTGTAAAGAACAACAGCAAAATACTGTACAACTAAGAAAAGATACGCAAAGAAATTACACTACATCATGATTATCCACTAGAAAGAAATAGTGGAGAATCATTATCTTAAAGTGCAACCACTATCTATTGATCCTGAGACACTACATGAAAAGTCTGTTCAGCTCTCCTTATTCTGTAACGTTTTGTGAAAAGCGGAGAGTGACATTTTAATCAGTCTACATTTACAATTATTGTGCCGTCGTGGCTATTTCAAGTTTTTGTTGTTGCAGAAATGAATTCATTAGGTCGGAGAAGAGGTTGCACAGTTTTTCCACTAACTGACAGTTCTTGGCCTCAGTACGCAGAGAGAAGACTCAAACACTGCCAAAGTGTGAGCAGGAGTTGACTTGGCGTTGTTGCCAGTTAATATTAAATTGTTGATTTGTGGATACAGATAATATAAAAGAGCAAATACATTTTTTGTTCTAAATGTTTACAACATCAAAATCTGGAATGTTTTTTTTCTAAAAACCACAATACTTACCCCAAGAAACTGGAAGATCATGGGGAAAAAATAGTGGGTGTTTGTACAGATGGTTCTCCAGCTATGATATGTTCCCGTTCTGTTATTTTTTTTATCTGGTTGAGGAAAAAATAAAATTCAAACATCATTGGAACTCATCGTGTAATTTGGTAATCTTCAGTTTCATAGCAAACGGGTCACCCCGTCGTGTAATTCACACACAGGCTCTGCCAGTGGAAACTTTGCCACAAGATCTGAAGGATGCACTGACAATAGCCATTTTTAAAAAAAAAATATCAGAAACCATGAGTTCTTAACCCTTTGGCTCATTACTATGGATATAGCTACCCTCCAGCCTTGGTTCCATGATAAATACCGTAATTCTGGGAGAAATTTGGCTTTTCTGCCTACCCCGGGCGTGAACCCGGACCACAAGTTCGTCGCGAAGTCAGGTTTAACCAACTACTCTAGCGAGTCGGGCTTGACAATAGCCATAAAAGCGGCGAATCAACTTAAAGAACACAGAGTACACACGACTCTACCATGCTTGTCATGTTGACCTTCATAATGTTGTCAGTTGGTTATCAACGGGAAATATCCTGGTTCTGTTGAACAAGTTGAATTCTGAGGTCGAAGTATTTCTTATAATTCAAAGGGACGACCTGAATTATGCATTTTTTTTTTTTTTACTGAAAAATCCTTTACCTTTTCATTGGCATATCTTACATATTAAAAAAACTTGAAATTAAAAACTTCCAGGGGAACATTATTCCATTGTGTGATATCAACAGAGCTTTCATGGATACAAATTTAATTTGGAAACGACGACGAAGACAATAATTCTTATCTGTTCCTTCTCTTCGTGAACTGTTGAAAAGTAAGAAGTGTGAAAATAATGAACTTGCAGTCAAAATTCAGTCACATTTATATTTTTTTTAATGTTGAATTGACAATCGACATTACAGTACTGGGGACACTCCCATAGGCGCCCCCCCCCCCCCATCTTTAGGAACAAGCGAAGAGTTCCAATTTCGATGGTACCAGTAACTGTCTGATTGTATATCCGTCCTGCCCTTCCCCCTGAGTGTTGAGCGTCTGCCAGATCCCCTGGTAACTCCTCGCAGCGCCATTCTCTTCAGACCGAAATGCTCCATCTGTGTCTCTTCTGCTAGAGGAAGTCAATCTCGGTTTTTCATCATATGATTAGTGGTATGAGGAATTAACGATAAATCCTGTCATTATTGGCATTGGTATTCTGCAGTCTGTTCAAGTAGAAGCAATTGAGCTGAAGTGTAATTCAATGGCTAAAGACGATTTTACATTTTATGGCGTTGATTGTGTGTGTGTGTGTGTGTGTGTGTGTGTGCGCGCGTGTGTGCGCGTATGCGCGCGCAGCATCTTACAATGTACCCACATGTGCTCAAATTAGCCACAACTGTTCTTTTTCCATTTTCATTAGGATATCTTTGTGAACCCAGATTTTCGGTTTAAACAGTGATGAAAACAAAACAGCGTCACCAGCTTGGTATGAAGAGTGATCATTGTGCCTTAGCTAACACGAGAACCCAAAAAATAGTAGATATCATCAAGCCAAACCATTGTCAGCCATAAAACTGATATTTTGACACTAAATAGCCAGTTGCTGGTGATTTTTTCTTTCGTTATTTGACATGTTTATTTATATGGATGGTTATCTCTAAGTTCTCAGTGTAATTATTTGAAAAATAATCTGTTATCGGGAGAGAAGAGGGGGGGGGGGGGGAGGGGGGGGGGGGCGTGTCTTGACGTTTGCTGTACTCAAGATTGGCGCACCTGAAAACGACTGGAGATTGCTGCTGTAGATAGTATATTCTTTACTACTTTTCTGATCTGTAGATTGTAGATCTGTATATTGTGTCCAACATCAGAAACTGTGGACTATTTTGAGAAGTATTAGGTTTCCAGCGCATTTGGTGCATTTAATTAAAAATCTTTATCATGAACAAGAAGCCGCTATCAGAGCTGCTGGTAAAACATCAGATTGTTTCGAGGTGCAAAAGGGAGTGAAGCAGGGGTGCATTCTCTCACCATACCTATTCAATATATACGCAGAAAATATAATGAGAGACGTAAAAAAAAAAAAAAATGACCAGACTTGTGACAGTTATCATCCTCTCAAAACTGGTGGCAACTCCGTTCCGTAACTTTGCTACGCAAATGACACAGTCCTCCTTTTGAACAGCTTAAAAGGGAATAGAAAATTTAATATTGAAGAAACAAACGTCAGGGAAAAAAAGAGTTGAGTTTAGTTAAGAATTGACATCACAGCACTCGGAACATTCCCATACGCGCTCCGCTCCCATCATCAGCAGCCAGCGCAGAGATTCAATACTAATAGTGCCAGTCGTAATCTGATTGTATGTACGTCTTGCCTTTCCCTAGGAAAGGGGTTTTAGATGTCTAGATTACTTTAATTAAAGAACTGTTATACAGGGCAGGTGACCCTTCCGACGATCTGTTCGAGATAAAGAATGGTTAAAGAGCCCACACCAGATGTAATTCTACCTAACAGTTTAGTTGAACATGTAAGAACAAGCACACTTGGAATTTGGCAAACGATTATTTAGTAGTAACACATTTTACCCCACCAGGACATCACACAAGCTATAGACACCCAAAGACACAAAGTGCCATCATGCGGATAAAGATCACTTGTGGAGAGGTCCCAGAAACCGCATTCAGCCATTTATGGCTGGGCTATATTGCGACCCCCTGGCAAGAGCTAGGGTGGGGCTTCAAAATAAAGAAAAATTTCATCCCAGTGGGGTGATGGATATTAACGAACGATTTAGTGTTAGTAGTAGTATATTTTTACCTCAATAGGACATCACACAAGCGATAAACACCCGATAACACAAAGTGCCACCATGTGGATGAGGATCGCCGTGGAGAGGTCCCAGAAACCGCATTCAGCCATTAGACCATATTTATGGTCGGACTATATTGCGGCCCCTGGCAAGAGCCAGAGTAAGGCTTCAAATAACGAAAAATTGCATCTCACAAAGAGATGAATACGAAGAAGACATGACAAAAGATGCAGTATAAAACTACATATTTGATTTATTACACTAGAAATCATTTAGGTGACATTTGTCATTTATAATATATCTGATTAAACAGTAATGGTATCGTGGTAAAGAGAAGCCTTAGCTAGAGAACTGAGCACCTGAGATTAGAGTTATGTTATTATAATGATGATAAGTTTACGAATCAAAATACTAAACTAACTTTGTGAATATTATAAAGTATATCCTCAGAGATCCCTCTAGTTACGGCCTCTCCTAGCTTTTCCTAGCTGTTCCAGCTTTTCCACCTCTTCCAAGTTTGCCGATCTCTCACGCAATGTAGGTTCGTGCACTTGAACACTCTGTTTCTTCTATCAGAACTGACTGGTCTTTGCACCTATGTGTAGTATCTGGACTTACACTAAGCATGCATAAACTGTTAATATATATCTCATCTCCTCATATTCCACATTCTCTCCCGTCCTGTCTAATGGTCTTATGTTTCACACCGACGTCCTACATATCCTGCCTTCCCTCTCATGTAAGGTCATACAAGTTGACGTCCTAAGTCTGTTGTCCGTCTTCACTGTGACTTCCCAAATGGCTCAAACTACTTCGACACGAACACGTGGCACAGGTTATGTGCTGAAAACCCAAAACATTGTATATGTGCATGCTGTCCTTAATATTTCTAGTGACAGAGAATATCCATGATTTTTTCCCGGGGTTATTAATCCCCTGTGTGAGCACATGGTGGGCTATCAAAAACGGCACACTCAATGCGCATGTTTGGTTGATGTTTGAAACACAATTATTACATTTCATTATACAAGTCTTGTGTTATAAACATGAAAACATACACAGAAAAAATGTGATACAAAACATACTATAAATAAGAATGGTTTAGCAGTTCCCTAACTGAGATAACTGAATACTCACATAGAACGATTTCAAGCAGAATGTGTAGTTAGATTAATCAGGAAAGGTAGAGTAGACCTAGCTAGCCTCCTAATCGATGAATAAAAGAATGAAAGTAATATACAATCCTACCTGGGAACATTCCAGCAAATTGCCAATTACACAGATAGAATGATTTTCTACTGCTGAGGATTTAACTTGTTGGCTTGCTTGCAGCACTATGAAGTAAATTTCAGAGGCCTATCAGTATAATGTGTCCCATAATCCAACTACAAGTTTAACTCCTTCCCTTTCCTAGTATCTAGCCTGTCCTGCAGGAGAGGATCTAATCCACCCCCCTGAGATACCTTACAGATCCAATTATCTTACCCTTTACCCTGGCGCCCCTTTAGCACGTGTCATTGTCTATTCTTCTTGTGTGCGCCTTCCTGGTAGCTGCCCAGGACCAATCCTCAGCAGTAAAAAAACCCTTTTCTTTCCACGTCTTCAGGTGTATTGGGCATATTGTGTTAGACCAGGAAGTAAAGGAGGCCGGCGAACTCCAAATATCCACTGCCTCTAGCAAGCATAAGACGATTAATTAGGAACATTTCGTTTGAAGCCTGAGTGCATCTGCGTGAGGGGGAGGAATCAACAGTCTGCATACAAATAAGCCAGATCTATTAAGCTTAAATTCTGGAACACGGCGAAAGTTCAGAAATGGACTAATAACCAGGACTTTACACCAGAGTTTAAGGCTTATGAAGCCTAAGAAGAAGAAGAAGAAGAAGAAGAAGAAGAAGAAGAAGAAGAAGAAGAAGAAGTTGCTGAAACAATATCCTAATTCAGCAGTAATGCATCTTGGGACTCAATTTTCCACGAACCCTTCGTTTCATTTGCAAGACAGACAGTTTAGTGACGTCATCTGAACCTCTTGTCTGTTCAGTTTTTGTTGTTATTGTTCTGTCGGAGTTTGACTTTATTCATGATGCATCCCGCTTTACGATTATTTAAATAAATTAAATTGACCGTCTCAAGTAAAGTTGCGTAATTCCATTATCATTCTGATCAGTGTCTTTTGTCTGGAGGCATATCTCTGGGCCAGTCTGAGCTGGTTAATAAAATCTGATAAATTGTAACTTTTTGGTTCAGTGTCTGTAAGCTCATTTGCCGAACTATATTGTCTGAGGTTGAATCCCGATGGAGTGGGGATTTTTAAAATACGTGACCTGAACCTCAAGACGACTCAGATTAAAATGAGTACTAGAAAGTCTTCTGGAAAGTTTAGGCAACGAGCAAGATGTTGACCTCCCCCTGTGTGCCGATTGATCTATATAAATATGTAAAGACAAGTAAAAGACCCTTGTCCCCCGCCTTCAGGCCTAATGGGCTTATAGGATTAGATGAATCTTTTACAGATCGGCACTCAGTTGGTAATGTGGTGAAAATCACGCCGCTACCTTTACTTCACGGGACTGTACCTAGTACCCATTTAAGGCTAGGTAGATCTGGAAGCCAAGGCCATTTTTGAAAAAAGTGCGGCTCTGTCTGTACCTGAACCCACGACCTTCCGATCTCCAGGAGAACGTTTAGCCGTTACATCATGGCGGTTGCCTAGAGAGATACACCGCACAGTCAAAATGAGAATTATCTGGTGTTATGTATACTCAGTCTTGCTGTCTGGTGCAGAAATCTAAGCAGTTTGCAAGTAACTACAAAATCATTTGTATATAGCTCTTAAAAGATGGTTGCGTGGCCTCGAGTGCACGTGGACTTGGGCTTCTAGTAATTACCCCTGGTCTCTGAGTAGTGAGATCGGACGCCCGTGTGCATTGATGTGTACGTAAAAAATTATTTGGCAGTTGAAAATCGAAAAGAGTGGCCTAACGGCGCTGCCCGGGCAAAATTTGGAGTTAAAAATCTACCTGAAGTATTTAGGATAGTCGCCGGTGCCTTAGAGATTCTTTGGAATTAGTCTTGAGTTAGAAGAAGAACGGAGCACTTATGGGTTACTACCCGTGTGCTATAACGTTGATCCTTTGTTTAAACTTCAAATCTATAACTCTTAAAATCTCTCGAAACACTTATAAAAACTACTGTGGAGACAGCACTGGGCTGCTTTATTGATCTGATAAATGAATGAAGCGATGGATCATTGGCAAGACGCTTGCCTGTCACAAAGTCCCTAGCTTGAAGCTGCACAGAGGAACATTATCGAAGACTTTGTCTGCATTCTCAGAGTGACTGAGCCATCAGTGAAAGGAAATATCATGGGGAGTAAAATGGTTTATATCAGAAGAATCTCTGTGGGCCGCTAAAACATTTGCTCAATTATGTAACGAGGTAGGATATGTGATTTTTTCTTCCACTCTGTAGGATTAATACCTCGAGGACTTCCTATCCGTGTGAAAAGACTTTGTCAAGCAGGCAAATAATAAAACCCTAACAGAGAAACCGAATGGATGTTTTGTAGCGACTCGCATATCAGAAACAACGCTCCAGGACATATTACACATTTCTCTAACCTTGAAGCAGCAGCAGATGACTTGAGGCGTGCAATTGCGAGACGCATCGCACGCTTGCCATGTACTGAAGTGTTTTGTTTATTATGTCACTACTCCACACATATACACGTGATTCCCTCGGTTCACAAACCGTGGCTGCCCACTTTCATTAGCACGGCACATGCTGATGGTGATGCTGATGGTGATTATAACTGGATTAAAGAAAGACCAACCCAACAGGAACACCACCATAGGCCAAGCACATGTACCAAGTCAACTACCACAGTATACCTGGCACAGGTTACATCTCCTCTCGCAACCACTACTATTGTCTAGGAACGCTGTAATATACCACACCACGCCAAGTATGATCTTCTGGCGCGATCAGTCTCTTTATTATAAGTAAAGGACCTTTTCCCACGCCTTCAGGCATATAGGGCATATAATGCTAGACGCCCGGTTCTCTAGCGGAATTGGCTAAACCGGATTTCGCGGAGACCGGGTGACGTACTCCTTGTGGTCCGGGTTTAATCCCGGGGAGACAGGAAAGCCACATTTTCTCCCAGATTTACGGTATTTACAATGGAATCAAGGCCGAAAGGTTGTGATATCCATAATACCAAGCCTAAGGGTTAACAACTCTGGATACTAAAACAAAAACAAATAACGCTAGACCTATATTTTATAGACCAATCAGCACAAAATGGGTGATGTGGTCTGCATCACGCCGGTCGCCACTACTTCCCGGGACTGCATCCGGTACCCACATAAGGCCAAGGTCATTTTTGAAAAAAGTCCGGCTTCGAGAGGGAGCGAACCCACGACCATTTGAACATCAAGGATGATTGGCTAATAAACAGCATCTTGTCTCGGAAGTGGAAATATTTTTGTCGGACTTGAAAAAATAAAAGCAGAAGGCATGGTACCAGGAAGGAGGAGCATTGGGTCTACCAAAACGAAAATGGGCACCGGATATAAGTGACTGCTTGAGTATGAAAGTACATGAGAACTGGCGACAGACCCCCCCCAGACCCCCCCCCCCCCCCCCCCCCCCCCCCCCCCAATCAGGCCGTAATGAGAGCCACGTTTTGCAAAGGACCTGCTTTATGATGATGATGATGTTCTAGGCTTAGTCGATCTTGGAGCTATGGAAGTGGTTAAAGTTAACTACATAAACTTGTAATGTGAATTATATTCTGAACAGATCAATCTCGTGCTTGAACAAGCGTGGTTGGTAAAGGTAAAATCCCTATGTTGTTTTTCTTGGAAACAATGGTTGCATGTAAAATGGTCAATTACGAGAGAATGCACGTAGGACAGTGATTTGTTGGATAAGATAGCATTATTCACATTGGAGGAGTAAACAAAGAAGGCTAAGAGTGGGATAATTCTGCATGATCAGCGCATGGTCTTTATATTACTTTTCTGGCTTTTTGCTTTGAAGAGAATAAAATTCAACTCTGGCCCTAATTTGACTTGGAGTCTTCGTTTCGTAATACACATTTGGCTGTCTTAACGACTCTTTTCTCCGTTGTATAACAATTATTTATTATTATATCATACATTTAAGACGGGAGGGGGGTGGGGTTATAGTATAATTATTTTACTAGCT
>CAJHNH020007667.1:597500-611918 GCA_905116865.2 Candidula unifasciata
AACAAAATAGACCTGAGAATAGTAAGAGGCCACATAAAATAAAACGTTTTTACCAAAGTAGATAAAGCAATTAGGGTGTGATATGTTACAATTCCCCACATTCTATATCTCTACATGTGAAAAAAAAAAAAGTTAGCTAGTAAACTTACTCATCGCCAAAATGAAATAAAAGTAAGAACAATCAATGTGCACACATTTCAAGCATATACAATAAAGTTGCAATAAGAAAACCCAAGACACTTGTGAGAACTACTTAAATGCTAAAGAGTGTCTAGGGCATTTCAAAGGAAATACTAAACTCAGCACAGACGACGACAAATTATAAGTGTAGCTCGTCTTTAAATGAGACACAACTTTTCTAAACATCAAACGCCCACTACGACTTGACTTCAAGTTATTTCCTAACCGTCGTTGGAGCCCTAATTTAACTTTATGGTTGAACGGGGTTTCTGGGACTTATGCCCGGGGATTCTCATCTGAATAGTCACACGTTGTTACATCGCGGGTTAATCGCTCGCTATGCGGTCCTAGTGGGGTTAAACGTCACTCATTCATGCACCCAAACTTTGACTGATTGCAAGGACCGAACAAATGTAATGAGAACTTTAAGATAATTTAATAGCAAGATGGGTGTTACGGTGTGAAATGAACACTGTCAACACTCTAACCCCATCCTCCCCCTCGAATAAAATTGGACTTTCCTGGAAGCTCCCTACGAAATCTCGGAGTGTCCGAGATGGAGTAAACAAAAAGAAAAAGTACCGCAAGTTGTGCAGATAATGTCATTACCGCGATACAGTCACATTACATTCAGAGGAGCGGAAAGAGAAACCGCAGAGCATTCTACTGAATATAATAAATACATGAGTTGAGTTGAGTTGAGTTGAGTTGTCAAGAATTGACGTAACAGCACTCGGGAAATTCCCATGCGTGCTCCGTCTTCATCTTCAGTAGCCAGCGCAGAGTTCCAATACTGATGGTACTGGTCACAATCTGGTTATATGTCTGTCTTGCCTTTCCACTGAGTGTAGTGAGCCGGCTAGACCCTATCGTTACACTCAGGTGCCTCATTCTCTCCCGGCCATAATAATATTGATTCTCTACTAATTCCGTTGCTTGTTCCTAAAGGACCTTGACCACATATACCTTATCATGTATCAATTCACCACCCAGTGGTGCAGATACAGCCACTCTGTCTGCCTGTTCATTACCCACCACGTCGGCATCGCCAGGAGACAAGATTCAATATATGCTCACTACCGTGTAAAGTTTGCCACTCTGCTCGAAGCATCCCTGTCTTCGCCTTTCTCAGCATGCTTTCAAAGTCAGTTACAATTACGACATGTGTATGCACCTTGTTCTCTAGCCACCGGAAAGCTGCAGTTATCGCCTCCACCTCCATTCTCATGCTTGATGTTGTGATGTCGTACGCTAGGCTGTCTTGCACTAAAGATTTTCCGTTGGCCTTCGTTACGAATTCCCAGACACTTCTCTTTCCTCTCACCACCGAATCATCTGTATAAACAATCAGATCACCTGGGCGTGAATTGTCGTGAATCAACTGTTGGACTTCCACCTCCGTAGAACCCACTGGCCCCTCTCTGGACTCACATGAATATAAATAAATATATTATAAATACATGGGGAAAAAGGCAACAACTTACAAAAATGGTTCGCAATTAGAATATACCAAGGGACCCATATTCTTATTTTCGAAAGTCTTCACAGACGCATAGTTTTAAATAGCAATATTAGAATCGCAAAAAACGGGTTGATGCGCCCCCCCCCCCACCACCCCTCACCTTGCTCCTTTTATTTTGTAAATAAAAGTTATCTTCTTCTTCGCGTTCATCGGCCATAAACTCTAGCGAAGAGTTATGGTTCTTCGTCCACTTCTGAGCTCTAACACCGTTCCAGAACCCGAATGTTGGGTGCACTTCCGTTTTCAGATTGTATGCAGATTGGTGGTTCCTTGCCTCTCAGGCAGATGCGCTCCGACTTCAAAGAAAGCTCCTAATTAGTTACTTTTACGACATGCGTTTAGAGATGCACTGGGTCATTTCTAGTTCTCCCGACAATGGGAACCTGGAACCCACATAGGAAAAAAAAAATCTCAGACCCCTTACACGTGTTATAAGTACCTCCAATAACTAGGAAACACTGCCTAGGTAAATAATAAAGGAAAAAGAAGTCTTGACATATTTCAGAAATGCTGTTGTTAGAATTAAATTCAGTGATGCGTGGAAATGGAATCTAGAAACGTGCATGTCAGAGGAGTTGTCTCCACTTAACTGCAGTGCTATCGCCAACCGATCTGTACTGGTTACGGGGAAACGGGGGGAGAGGATGAAGGGGTGGGGATGTCAGTGAATTCAGTGAATGAATGTCGACTATTAAATACTTGGAGGCGGGGGATGTAGGTGATCGACAAAATACGTGGTAAGTAAGCTTGCAATTTCATTTGAGTAACACGTTATGTGGATATAGTTAGAAACTGTAACATAGAAGAACTCAGATTACAAGACACTGAAGGCGAAGACATAGGGACAGCGGGAGAGAAAGAGAGAGTGACAAAGAGGGAGACACACACACACACACACAGAGAGAGAGAGAGAGAGAGAGAGAGAGAGAGAGAGAGAAACAGGGGGAACTGTTGATAAGGAGTAGTGTATTGGTCAATTTGAGGGCGTAAGCGGGGAAATAATTACTCCCCCCCCCCCAAGCGGCTAAATTCGCCCACTCGTGGTCACGTGACTCGGGGTCAAGGATCAAAGTGACGTTTCTGTTTTTTTTTTAAACATAGATCATAGGTCACCTCTGTATAAAAGCTGTGGATTTGTGTCCATGAGTGGTGGGGCGGGTGGAGCAGAGGGCCAGAGGGATTTCAGGGACGGCGAAGACCGGAGGCGGGTGGGGCTGGAGTCGTTTCAGGGTATATGTAGCATGAGAAAATAACGTTAATGACGGCGGGAGATATATATGTTATACATTTAAGAATGATACAGTAGAGGGATATGTGACTAAATATATTTTTTTTGAGGCGGCGGTGAGTAGGAACGGATGATTGCTAGGGTCGTTTTAGGGGTTATATAGAGTGGCTTGGTAGTGGGGTACAGAAAGTATGTAAGTTATAAAGTTTAAATACACAAAAGTGATAAAATAGAGCGGTAGGACACTAGACCTATTAAGTTATTTGGTAAAATGAAGGAAGAAAAATATATTTATTGGTTTGGTAAATGGGGATAGAAAGTATGTACGTTATATAAAACTGATTATAGGAGCGGGTGTAAGCTGGGGTTCGTTGTGGTTTTTGGTCAAACAACAGCATCATCGTCATCACGTGTCATGCCAACAGGCAAGGGCGATCATGTATCTCCATGGTCTGGTGTCAATTATTAGCTGTGGTTATGGTAATATTTACAACTAGGCGATAAGCCATCATCTACAAGTCTGCCGAAGGAAGACAGGGGTAATTCTGATATATCTGGACATATGATACTATGACTATATAGAGAGAAAATGAAAAATTATGACAAAATCGCGTGTGTTTAGCGATGTTTAAAGTGCCATCCGCTCAGGGAAGGAATCAAGCTGTCATGTCAGCTAGTTACATGAGTTTTAGAGGTCACTAAGTGTTACTGCAGAGAGTGCTATGACTTTATACAGAGTAAAAAGAAACACTTATGGTAAAACGGTGGGTTTCGTGTCATAGTATTAGGTGCCAGCCGGTCAGTAATTTGTTTAAATCACTGTAAAAATTAAAACTTAACAAAACAGGGTGGGTGTCATGTCATAGTGTTAGGCGATAGTGGATCGGTGATGAGTCAAGTTGTTATTTCAGCTAGTTACATGATGGGATTTTAGGGGTCATTAAGGTCATTGCAGATCGTGGTATGACACTTTGATATAGTCAAAAGGAAAATGTTTGGCAAAACGCAGGTGTTGTTTCATAGCGTTAGGTGCTGGTCGCACTATGATAGGATCGAATCACTTGCTACACTATTTTGCACGGTTTTTTTTTTGGCAGAATAGCTAGTTATTTACTTAAGGGTCGGACAAATGACACATTCCGTAGCTTCAGAGGCGCCTCCACAGTTCTCTGAAATAATCGCTTACAGGAACCGAACGAGACCAGGTGAAAACTAATTCAAGACCCGCAGAGAGCTAAAACAAACGATGACCACTTTGGTATGAAGAGTCCAAAGCTAGCGCCTTGAGAAAACGATGTTAAAAAAACCAGTGTTGTTTACCACCTGAAATCCTGCGGCCATCTGCCTATAGTCGAAACCGTTTACTGTTGATAAGCATGTCTGTCCAGGCTTCTGCCTAAAATTCTAAATTGTTAAAAATCTTTTCACTTGCCCCCCCCCCCCCCCCCACCCCAAAGTTAAATAAAATTAGTGATCACGTTTTCAGAGCTGGAGATGGATTAACTGTTCTAGTCAGAGAATGTGATATACACCAAAGATTAATCTGTTAGATCAGCCATCAACATTGATATTCTCAGTGGAGCAATGACCCTAAAGTTCTTGGTTTCGAATCCGCATGGGACGGATTGAAAAAAAAAATTATATTAGTTCCACATCGACCTTTCATTAAATGGGCACATGGATTATACATGAAAGTTAAGACGGCCGGTATGCTGTTGAATACATCACAGATCGAGTGCCGAAGCAGGTAAGTGTCTAACATCATAAGTCCGATTCATTAACGGCGTTAAAAGGGTTAGCAAAATTTTTTAGATATAACTTACAGATCAAAATGACATATTTGTGGAGCCTACATGGATATAAGGGAGTCGCCATGGTCTAGCAGCTAGATTCTCGCCTGCGGATCGGAAGGTCTGGGTTCGGTTCCTTACCAGGCTTTCTTCGAAAATGATCTTGGTTCCCAGGTCGGCACAGCCAGGTGGTACCAGGTGCAGTTCTGGGAAAAAAAAAGGTGGCCTGCGAAATGTTCACCCTATCACCTGACAAGTGCCGAGTGGTCTATTAAATATAGTTCTAGCCCTATGTAATTTTACCTTACATGGATATAATATATACTGGTTGTTTTTATTGGACATGTTTGAACACTATGATTCTGAATGTTTATAGCATAAGGGAACAAACAACAAACAGCTTAACAAATTAGCGTAAAATAAACAACATCTAATCGTTGCTGTTTCTTGAATACTCACATTGAAAAAAAAAGGATAATTTAATGCTTTACAAAAGTTTTATTAAAAAAAAAAAAAAAAAAAAAAAGACGGAAGTGGTTATAAGACCGCTTTAACTGATATAATTCAATTTCTAATTTGATTCGCGGGAAATTACGTCTGAGAATTTAATATGATTCAGTATTACTGATGTTGAGCTATCTTTTACATGAAATTGTTTAAAACGTCTATTGCCTGTTCTTACCAAACTCTGTGCTACCAATGTCAGACTTGTACAGTGATAGAAACATAAAATCAAAATTATCGCCACTGAAAATAAGATGCTCGAGAACACTGGACAAATCGGGAAATGAGATCAGTAATTATGAAATCCGAAAGAAAAAGAATCTATCTGGAGGGCTGTAATTCATTCATTCATCATCATCATCAGGTGCCTTGCCGACTGGCATTACGAAACAACTGAAGTGAATGGTTCGGTCATTAGACTTGGCTAAGCAACAAACAACATCCAACCCCAAGCACTTATATAGAGAGCAAGCAGCAATCGAAAAAAAAAAAAAAACCACGCACGCACCATCACGACATTATTTTTAGGAAAAAGACATTTGTTTTTGTTTTCATTGTCTATGTCAGTGTTTCCCAAACTTGTGTTAGTCGCGGCGCCCTTTGTTTTCAATTAAAAGTTGTCTACGGCGTTCTTTGTTTTCAATTAAAAGTTGTCCAAGGCGCTCTTTGCTTTCAATTAAAAGTTGTCTACGGCGTTCTTTGCTTTCAATTAAAAGTTGTCCACGGCGCTTTAACCTAAGTAAGAGTATGACTATTCGTAAGTAAGAGATAAAAAATGTAAAAAAAACAACAAAAAAAAAACAACAACAACTCATGTATCTTAGAATACTTCGCGGCGCCTCTGTGAAGCGGTTGCGGCTCCCCGGGTCGCCGCAGCTCACAGTTTGGGAATCACTGGTCTTTGTTGATGTTGGTGATTTCTAAATTGTGATTGGCTGCTTTCCACTCAAGTCTTTTTGATGAGATCTCTACTGACATTCACTTTTGTTTATTAGTTTTTAGTCCTGAAAAGAACAAGTCCCCCCCCCCCCCCCCCCACCCCCCCCCCCCCCCCCCCACCCCCCCCCCCCCCCCCCCCCCCCAAAAAAAAAGGAAAGGTTTGCCGTTGTGCAATCCAACATATTGCTGCAAGGCTTTTTATTCAGGGGCTCTTTTTCTTTCTGGTTTTTTCCCCCCAAATGCGTTTCTTCTGGGAATTTTCCGACACTCTTTCTTTTACAAAGATGTCTTCTGCCACTTCACTCGCTCCTCACTACGCTTTGCAATTACCGTTCGTACATGGGGTACCATTTTTGCTCTGTTCATTTGAGCTCATCTTCGAATCCGTTTGACGCAAATGTTTCGTCAGGGTTGATAGTCTTATCTCTGCTCTCTCTCTCTCTCTCTCTCTCTCTCTCTCTCTCTCTCTCTCTCTCTCTGTGTGTGTGTGTGTGTGTGTGTGTGTGTGTGTGTTAGAATGGGAGAGGGGAGGGGGAGGGAAAAAACAACGTTGTGGGTAGATTTTCTTTCGACGTGCTGATATTTTCTTGCTGTTTGCCTTCTGCTGTTACTTTGCTGCTGCTTGTTTCAGCTGGTAGGTTTGTGCTTCTTCTTTCTCTAGTAGTTTCTATTGTTCTTGAATCTAATGCTTCCGTTTCTAGGCATCGCAGTTCATCATATGATCATCAGCCGAGCCAGGCCGCGCTCAGTCACTTGATATGCAGTGATGTTATGCAGTCTCAAAGTGTCAGTGACGCCTTCAATCCATCATCTTCTCGGTTTACCCCTGCGTCTTGATGTTTCGATTTTCAGGTTGTAAGCTCTTGCTGCTGGCATGGTTGGTTTCATTCTAATTGGATGGCCAAACCATTTAATTCTTTGTTTCTCCCTAAATTTGACGATGGGTGCTGTTCCAACAGTACTAATGATCACGTCGTTTCTCACTCGTTTCTGAGAAGAAGAAGAAGAAGAAGAAGAAGAAGAAGAAGAAGAAGAAGAAGAAGAAGAAGAAGAAGAAGAAGAAGAAGAAGAAGAAGAAGAAGAAGAAGAAGAAGAAGAAGAAGAAGAAGAAGAACAAGAAGAAGGAGGAGGAGGAGAAGAAGAAGAAGAAGAAGAAGAAGAAGAAGAAGAAGAAGAAGAAGAAGAAGAAGAAGAAGAAGAAGAAGAAGAAGAAGAAGAAGAAGAAGAAGAGGAAGAAGAGGAAAAAGAAGAAGAAGAAGAAGAAGAAGAAGAAGAAGAAGAAGAAGAAGAAGAAGAATAAGAAGAAGAAGAAGAAGAAAAAGAAGGAAAAGCGGCTGAAGAAAACGAAGAAGCAGAATAATAATAATAATAATAAGAAGAAGAAGATGAAGAAGAGAAGGAAAAGCAGCAGAAGAAAAACAATAAGCAGAAGAAGAAGAATAAGAAGAATAAGAAGAAGAAAAAAGAAGAAAAAGAAGAAGAAGAAGATGAAGAAGAGAAAGAAGAAGAAGAAGTAGAAGAAGAAGCAGAAAAAGAAGAAGAAACAGAAGCAGAAGAAGAAGAAGAAGAAGAAGAAGAAGAAGAAGAAGAAGATGAAGAAGAAGAAGAAGAAGAAGAAGAAGAAGAAGAAGAAGAAGAAGAAGAAGAAGAAGAAGAAGAAGAAGAAGAAGAAGAAGAAGAGGAAGAAGAAGAAGAAGAAAAAGAAAAACCTGAAGAAGCAAATACCTACAGCTAAATCAGTGAACAACAGTATTTTCAACTGGTGTAGTAAATTGACAAGTACACTCACTAACATTATCGGATAAACGATGCTAAGCAGTGACAATACAACGACCACAATAAAGAATAAATAAGCAGCCTACTTAACAAGCACACTGCAACAAGAACTGAGACAGCCTTCACTAACCCACAATTTGTCCATGCATTTTCTCACTCATCCCCAGTCTCCTCCTCCTTCTTCCTTTTATGCGCCGCACGTTCTGGTTGCTCGTACAATTTTAGACCCTGTTCTTGTTCCAGAACTTGAGTTTTGAGTGCGAATCCATTTTACAAATCTAGCTTATTTATATGCAGATTGTTGGTTTTTCACCTTGAATGCATGTGCACTCCGACTTCAATAAAAACCCCACATTATTAGACGCCTTTTACGATATGCTTGCAAGGGGCAGTGGATCCAGTGTTTTTCTAACCTAAATTGGGTCCCCAGAAACCCACAAAGGTGAGTTAACTCAGTTACTACCCAGCAGCTCACAATGCGTTTCTTGGTTTCTACTTTGCAAAATTATTTTGTTTTCTCCATTCCTTGTGTTCAGTCCAGTTTTTACATTATTCATTCAGCAGCTGGTGTTGTAACCATTTGTGTTACAAGATATAATAGTTTACTACATGGATACCCCATTGTTTATTAGTTCACTATCATCATCATCATCATGTGCCCTGCCAACTAGCGTAGTGGCGCATGCATCTCTACAGATCACGATCCCAGGTTGCCTGGAACGGCTCTCTTGATGATATCCCTCTATGCCATCGTTTCAGCTCATTCAGTATCGTCTCTCTTGGTCTGCCTCTACCCATTTTCCCACTGATTTTTCCAGTTGCTGGTTGTTCTCCAATGTCTCTCTTCTCATTATGTGGCCAAAGAACAGTGTTTGTCTCTTTCTAATTGTTGTATATAGAGATGAACTTTTTTTTTAGCTTCTTTCAAACAATCGTTGTTAGTTACTCTGGCCGTCCAAAGTATTCGTAACGTTCGTTTCAAAAACCACATCTCTTAGAGTAGCAATTTATCGGGATAGAATGAGTTAAAGTAGCATCTATCAGAGACTCGGATGTTACCGTTTGTAAGATCCTTTCCTCAGCCAGCTACATTAGGTTCAAGATAATTTAACACAGCAGAAAGTGTTTCTAAGAGACATTCTATGATTGGCTCATTAATCGCAATTTACATGAACAACGTACAGTTCATTAATTCTGCACCAAGCTGCAAAGTTTGGCTCTCAAATGATTTTCCCACTTTTCATGTGACAGTTCTAGTTATATCGTCCCAATAACATAGGCATAACAGTGACCGTATGGCTCTTTTTTTTTTTAACCGGAAAAAGGAGAGGAATTATGGGTTGGCCTCGTCATCGGCATTAAGCTCCGGCAGAAAGTCCTGGTTGTTCGTCAATTTAGACTTTACTTTTGTGCCAGGGCCTGAGTTTTCTGTGTACATTCGTTTTACTGGTTTATTTGTGTGCAAGTTAGTTGTCCCTTGCCGCTCGGACTGATGCACTCCAAATTTTAAATTGCCCTCAATTAGTCGACTCCTACGACATGCTTGTTGCGGAGGCAGTAGGTCTATTCTTGTTTTCCCAATAGTGGGGTCCCGGAAACCGCACGGGGAACTGAGGCATTTAATAATAAACTATAATAATTCACAAAGTCTCCTGTGAAGAATCAGTGCCATGTATCAGATCCCTCGCAGAACGTCGATCTCATCGCTGGGTACCAGAACGCCTCTTGGTCCGTATTCAACTTCCTGCTTCGTAAACTTTCATTACTTTTTTTTTAAAGTATCGCCAAATATTTCAGTTTCCGATGTTTAGTTTAGATTTAGTCGACTGATCAACAACACGGGTGTAGCTCATAAGTGCTCCGTTCTACTTCTTACCCAAGCCTGAGTCTGAAGATTCTCAGCTCAGTGCACGAACTCCGTAGCACCGGCGAGGATTCTGAACTATTTTGGGCAGATTTTTAACTCAAAATTGTGCAAGGACAGCGCCGTTAGGCTACTCTTTTCGATTTCCAACGGCCAAGGTATTTTTTACGTGCACAGCAGTACACACTGGTGTTCGATCTTACTACCCAGAGACCAGGGGAAATTACTAGAAGTCCACGTGAAAAAAATCCCAGCCTTCATCTGGGGTTGAACTCAGGACCTCTAGCACTCGAGGCGGATGCCATACCTCGAGACCAGTAGCCCCTCTCAGTTTCCGTGAAACAATAATGTTGATGAATGAATCCTGAAATGTAGACTCTGAAAATAAAAAAGAATAAACTAGTTCGATGAAAAAAAAAATATATACCTAAAAACGCATCATACCTTCATTTGTTAACTTAAAATTAAAACCACAGTTTTTTGCGGAATTCTCTGTGGATCGCACCGGGGCTACGGATTTCGTGCTTTGTACGACGCTTTCGGCAGGGGGCTAGCTGTCTGCGGAGAGAGATCGAGCCATATGGTATAAAACCCGGTGCCATGAAGTCAATTCTCTCGGGTTTAATGTTTAACTTTGACCATAATGTAAGAAAACAGTTTTAAATGAAGAGAGCGGAAATAGGACTTTGCGCCAACACAAAGCAAATGTAGAGAAAATAGATTAATGCTGACGGAGAAGACAATACTGTGTAAGAGAAGGCAAATGGCAGATTGGGCAATACAAATAAATAATTTTTAGGGAAATCAAAAAGCATAAAACATTCATTATTTTGATACAATGGTCTCTCGTAGACAATATATTCATTAACAAAGCAACAATGATATCACTTAATCAGAAACAGAATTGCAAGTAATCAGGTTAAACAAAAACCCCAAACAAAGTTATTTCGATGACCGTGATATTTAAACTACAGTCACAATTTACGATATGTGCTTTTGTGTGTGCTTGTGTGTGCTTGTGTGTGTGTATGTGTGTGTATGTGTGTGTGTGAAAAAAAAGGGGGGGGGGGGTATTTTTGGGGGATTAATAATAATAATCCTAAAGTTATGAATGTGTCGTGGTTATTTTCTTATGACAAATGTTGACTCAATTCCATTTAATGAATGAATGAATGAATGAATGAATGAATGAATGAATGAATGAATGAATGAATGAATGAATGAATGAATGAATGATGAACGAATGAATGCATGAATGGGAATGAATGAATGAATAAATGAACCAAGAATTGACATCCCTGTACTCAGGACATTCCCATACGTGCTCCGTCTCCTTCCTTAGTAGCCAGCAGAGAATCTATATGCTAACAGTACCAAATGAAACCTGATTCGTCCGCCTATATTTTTCCCTTAGTGGTAAATTTTTCCCTTAGACTCTCTGCTCACTCCCGGCTTAATTAGTCTGTAAAATGTAAAGGTCCCTTTTCCACGCCTTTAGGCGTGTTGGGAATATAGGGCTAGACCTAGATATTTATATACCAATCGGCACTTGGTGAGTGATGTGGTCAGTATCACCACAATAGACCCACCAAAGATAATATTAACATCAACGAATTACTCGTTGCTGGTGGCAAGCTTGGACTGAGAACACAGCCATGAATTAGCAACAACATCTCACATCCATGAATGAGGCATGTAAATCACATTATATGAGAATCAACATCGAAAAGACCGAAGTAATGACAATAGGAAGAAAGAAGCAGGATTTAAACATAGCATTAGAGTATAGATATAATTTCTTCTTTATGGAGCGGAATGCTGGAGAATGACCAAAAAGGATGCACACAAGCTGTCCACCTTCCACCACACATGTCTACGTAGAATTATCACAATTTTCTGGCCAGATACAATCTCAAACACTAAACTACTTCAAGCCACAAACCAAGAAACTTTAGACAGTATGATTACCAAGAGAAGATGGAAATGGCTTGGCCACGTTATGAGAATGACTTCTGATGTACCTGCCAAAACAGCTCTCACATGGACACCAGAGGGAAAGAGAAAACAGGGGCGCCCAAAAACAACATGGAAAGTGACCTGAGTGCGGCATCTTAGACATGGAAAACTGCACTGAAGATTGCACAGGACAGGAAAGCATGGAAAGTCCTCTCTGAAGCCTCATGTGCCACTAGGCATAACGAGAACTGATGATGATGATTAGAGCATACATATAATAAACACGCTTCTGAGTTTAAATATCTTGGAACAAAATTCACTAAAGATGGTAAATTGGACGACGAAATTGACATCCGATGCAGTAAAGCTGGCGAAGTGTTGGAACAGCTAGCCTCCCTCTTGCAGCATAAGGCAATCCCAGTCAGCACAAGACATCTCATACAAAGCATATTCATTCCCACCTTATGCTGCCAGTGCCAGACGTGGACACCCACAACAAAAACATAAAATACAATTAGTAACCATGAAAAAAAAAGGTGTCTAAGAAAGGCTGTTGGGTGGTCAGAAGAGATAAATTCCCGTCCTGACTCTTCGCTGCAGTTTTTTTTTAAAGTCAAGAACAGATATAGCTTGATCTCTCTCTCTCTCTCTCTCTCTCTCTCTCTCTCTCTCTCTCTCTCTCTCTCTCGCTTTCTCTCTCTCTCTCTCTCTCTCTCTCTCTCTCTCTCTCTCTCTCTCTACTCTCATCACCATTTTCATTAGGAGTTGAGTTGAATGAAGAACCAACATCACAGCACTCCATAAGCGCTCCGTCCCCATCTTTAGCAGCCAGCGCAGAGTTCCAATACCAGTGATGCTAGTAGCAGTCTGATTTTACGTCAGTCTTGCCTTTTTTCTGAGCGTCAAATATCAGACAAATCACCTCGTGAATACTTGCTGCATCACTATCACCAGACTGTTGATCCATTTGCTCCTCCGAGTAACTGCCTCAATGTGAGCATGTAGAGAAAGGTGGAGACAGGCACGATCCGTGCAGAATGGCAAGCATCGCTTTAAAGGTCGCGGGTAGTTAGCATCCTTTGGATATTTTCTCCAGGATATGTTGGTGTGTTGGGAAGTGAGCAGACAGATAGTCTGGCCGGCTGTGCACCTATTGGTGGTTAACTGATGTATGACAAGCTAAATGTTGTAAGGGCCCTTTTGAAGGGAGTAAACAGTGCCGAGGCACAGACAGATCATTACGGTCTGAGGAAAATGGCACTGCGAGGAGTTACAATGGGATCTGGACGACGCTCCACACTCAGGGGAAAGGTGAGACGGATATACAATCAGACAGTTACTGGTACCATCGGAATGTTAACTCTTCGCTTGCTGCTGAAGATAGGGACAGAGCGTTTATAGAGGTGTTCCGAGTGCTGTGATGTCGATTCTTAATTCAACATTCAACATTGCCCCTCTGTATTGTACACGTGCTCCCCTTATCTTCATCAGCATGCTTTCTGAGTCAGTTACAGTCACGACGTAATTAATGTCATTTACGAGTGTCAGATCCATTGGTGTCGTCTTTTAATAATCTCTTGAACAAAATGATGTTTAAAACAAGCACTCACCATCAACATTATATAGCAGCAAGTCAAGCCTTAACACCAGTCAGTCCCCCTATCTATTTTCCCTCCCCGTAAACTGTCATGTTCCAGGTGTCCTTGACATCCCGTGTCCACTGTCGTTCTGTCCACCCCAATCTCTGCCCCTTGGACCATACCCTCCATTACGGTTTCCTTTAAATCAGTGGTTCTCTACCTTCCGAATGCCCAACCCTTTCTTACAGTTCGTCATTCTGTGGCGACCCTATCATACAGTTCGTCATGTAGTAGCGACCCTGTCATACATTTCCTCGTGTTGTGGCGACCCTATCATACAGTTCCTCATGTTGTGGTGACCCTATCATACAGTTCCTCATGTTGTGGTGGCCCATTTATACAGTTCCTTATGTTGTGGCGACCTCCCAAACATACAATTCTTTTCGTTACGCCATAACCTCAATGAACATGTGTTTTTCCATGGTCTTTGAGAAAGGGTCCTTCGACTCAAAAAAGGGTCTTGACCCACACGTTGAGAACCTCTGCTTTAAATCAACACTAATCTACACCAATGGTTTCCAACCTTGGAAAAGGGTGGAGAGGGGGGGGGGGGGGGTGCCGAAGGAAGGGGCTGGAAAGGGGTGGGGGGAGGCGTAAAGCAATTTTTGAAAATGAGTTCACTGTATGTGTAATAATATATTATAATAACAAAACAAAACAAAAAAAAAAAAAAAAAAAAAAAAAAAAAAAAATTTATTGTAAATAAAATAATTTAAACTATAAAAGAAAATGCCAAGGACGTTGTTGTCATGTGCAGTTCGTACGTGAGATGTTAATTATCAAATTTAATAAAAACTTTTAATTAATTATAGATTATTAAGAATACTTTTCTACTTTTTTGGATCACATTTTGTTATGTGTGTGTGTGTGTGTGTGTGTGTGTGTGGGGGGGGGGGATTCTTGCCATTTACTCAAAGGGTTTTGGGAGCCTTGCCATATATTCAAGGGGCTGTGGGAGGGGGAAGGGGGGAGGGGGTTGCCATACTGTGTGTGTGTCTTGCCATATATTCAAGGGGCTG
>CAJHNH020007667.1:616211-631211 GCA_905116865.2 Candidula unifasciata
ACCTACTAGTTACATCCTCTCTGAGAGTAACAAGCTACCTGATAAAGTATCAACTTCTTAATATAAGTGCTGTCGTTAAATATTCTTATGTCCTAGTCGACTACATATTCTAACGTAGTTATTTCAAAGTTAGTGTATTTTCATATTTAGGTAAATGTGTATGTGTGTGTGTTGTGTTTTGGTCCTTTGGCATTGTTTGCTGATGAAGGCTATTCACCACAACGTCCGCGTTTATTCATTGTAATTTGTTTTGTAGAGCTGAACAAAGTTTTATTTCTTCTTTTCCTAAAATGCCTTAACTTTTTTTTTCTTTAAATTCTTGCACCATCACTACCTTTACCACTACCAACACCAGCACCATCACTACTTTCACCACAACAACCAACACCACCATTACATCCTTCACAACTACCACCAACAGCACCTTCACTACCTTCACCACAACTACCAGCACCGTCATTTCCTTCACCACCACCACCATTATTACCTTCACCGCCACCTTCACCACCACCACCAACAACACCATCACCTTCTTCACCCCCAGCACCCTCATTTTCTTCACCACCACCACCACCATTACCATAACCACTACCACCAGCACTATTAATACCTTTACCACAAACACCACCAGCACCATCACTACCTTCACCACCACTGCCACTATCACTACCTTCACCACCACTGTACCAGCACTCGTGTATTTTATCACAAGATACTCTACCCGTGCTCAATTTTCCCCTCCGAACTTTGAATCCCCATCGAGGGCTTATGCCAACCAATGGAGGATTTTCTGGTGTGTATTCAGCAGACTGGAGAACCATACAGGGGTCGTAATGTCAGAATTCTCAGCTAAGCTGTGTATGTCAATCGAAGGAGTGGGTGATTTGTCACACATTCATGTTGATTCATCCTTCAATCATCCTAAACGTCATTTATTCTCTCAGTAGAAAACGCACTTTTACTACAAGACGAACTTACGTTGTGACTGGAACATAGAAAAACACATTCTTGCATGTTATATCGAGTCAGTTTTAACATAAAACTGTGAATCCTTGAGAATTAATAAGCAAGCCAAACAAACTATTGAGCAGTCGGAAATGTGGTTTTACAGAAGAATCCTTAAATTTCCATGACAGCCAAAATGAGCAACACGTTTGTTTTGAAAGAGGCGAGGGCTTGAAGACAACTTAATGAGACAGTCACAATCTTTTGATCATCTTATGAAAAGGAAACTGGATCTTCTTGGGGCCACTGAAAGGATCTGTGGAAAAAAAAGATAGCCAATGTGAGAAGATTCTTGACAGTCTTTCTAATGTTATCCCCACATTTAAATAATATCTTTCTAATTGTATCCCCATATTTATATAATATCTTTCTAATGGTATCCCTCATTTATATAATATCTTTCCAATGTTACCCTACATTTATATAATATCTTTCTAATGTTACCCCACACTTATATAATATCTTTCCAATGTTACCCTACATTTATATAATATCTTTCTTATGTTATCCCCACATTTATATAATATCTTTCTAATGGTACCTCACATTTATATAATATCTTTCTAATGGTACGCCACATTTATATAATATCTTTCTTATGTTACCCCACATTTATATAATATCTTTCCAGTGTTACCCTACATTTATATAATATCTTTCTAATGTTATCCCCACATTTATATAATATTTTTCTAATGTTTCCCCACATTTATATAAAATCTTCCTAATGTTACCTCACATTTATATAATATCTTTCTTATGTTACCCCACATTTATATAATATCTTTCCAATGTTACCATACATTTATATAATATCTTTCTAATGTTATCCCCACATTTATATAATATCTTTCTAATGGTACCCCACATATATATATTATCTTTCTTATGTTACCCCACATTTATATAATATCTTTCTTATGTTACCCCACATTTATATAATATCCTTCTAATGTTATCTCCACATTTATATAATATTTTTCTAATGTTTCCCAACATTTATATAAAATCTTTCTAATGTTACCTCACATTTATATAATATCTTTCTTATTTTACACCACATTTACATAATATCTTTCGAATTTTATCCCCACATTTATATAATATATTTCTAATGTTACTCCACATTTGTATAATATCTTTCTAATGTTATCCTTACATTGCTTTAATATCTTTCTATAGTTACCCCACATTTATATGATATCTTTCTAATGTTATTCTGACAATGATTTAATATCTTTCTTTCTAATGTTACCCCACATTTATATAATATCTTTCTAATGTTAACCCACATTTATATAATATCTTTCTAATGTTATCCCACATTTATATAATATCCTTCTAATCTTACCAACATTGCTTTAATATCTTTCTATTATTATCCCAACATTTCTATATTTTCTTTCTAATGTTACCTAAACAGTACTATAATAGCTTTCTATTGTTATCCTCACACTGCCATATTATCCTTATAATGTTACCCAAACAATTATATAATATCTTTAGAACGTTACGCCCACATTGCTATAATATTAATACTAGGCACTCGCCACATGCAAGGCTTTCTATAAGAATGTTCTAAAATCATCAACTATCTTATCAATTATTTTTATCAGTCACGTAATGATACATATAATATACATACACACACTGCTTGTAGTTAAGGCTTGTTAGTGCGGCGCAGAATGGAAAGGCGGGGGAGGGGGAGGGAGGAGGGGAGAGTGATCAACAAACTGATCATGTTGAGATGTTTTTTTGCCCCAGTCAACAGTAACAACAACAACAGAAACTACTATAACCTAACCGAGGACTCGAACTCGGGTACCTACCGTGGTAACCACTCAAGAAGCCATGATGATTTTCCGCAGCTAAATCTTACTGGTATATATTGTCTAGACAAGTTTCAAATGCTGTCCACAACTTGTTACAATAAATTTATGTGTAAAACTGTTCTCAAGCTACTGCCATCTTACTCCCATCTAGCATTGTTGTAATGTTATCCCTAACCTGCTTGCTATTAATGGCGTATAATCCTAGAGATAGGATCCGTGTCTTCCTTTGAAGTCGGATTACATCTGCCGAGAGGCATGAAACAAAAACTGCCCACACATAAGCCAATAAAACCGCTGTACAACACAAAATCAAAGTACAAATGGACGAACAACCAGCACTTTCCTCCGAATATACAGCCGGTGAGCACAACGTTTGTTTGTTTATTGTTTGTTTTTTCAACGAATCAACATCATGGTACACGGATTTAACCCATAAGTGCTCCTTTCTACTTCTAACCAAAGCCTGAGTCGGAGAAATCTCAGCGCAGTGCACGAAATCCGCTGCACCGGAACCTGAAATACTTTGGGTAGATTTGTAACTCCAAATTTCTACCAGGCAGCGCGGTTAGGCTACTTTTTTTTCGATTTCCAACTGCCAAGCCTTTTTTTAAGACAGCAAGTGAAATGGTTTGCCCACTTAGAGAGAATGCCTTGTGACACCATACCTTACAAAGCATACATGGAAAGAGAAGAAGGGCGTAGAGCACGAGGTAGACCAAGAACAACATGAAAGGATAACATCAGATAAACTCTACAACAGCACGATGTGCCTATGGTCGAGGCGGCCAGAAGAGCCAGAAACAGAACCTTATATCTCCCTCGACACCCACAGAGGTAAAAGAGGAAGTGAAGAAGAAGAAGAAGCCTTCTTTTAATGTGCGCAACAATATACACGTGCGTGCGGTCTTACTACCCGGATTTAGGTGAAATTACTAGAAGCTCACATAAAAAAATTCCAACCTTTACCGGGATTTGAACAAATTTTCTGTTTACCACAAGGCTGCCTTAACTCCTACCCCACGATCGTGTTGGCGATAAGACAATACATTGATGTGCCCTGCACGGAAAATGCCTTCCCAGGCTGAAGATATGAAACAACTCGTACCCAATCCCGACGGCCGGGGCATTGAAGTCTGGCGTTTTCATCGATTTCCGCTTCCGGTAACCGTTTTGACCTGTGACCGTTCCACAGACTTCCTTGGGAAATAAATTGAATTTATGATAACCCAGTATGCGTCAGCAAAGCCCTTCTGTGCCGTAAAATATTTTCAAAAGTTACCAGTTTCATCGACATTTTTCCTTAAAGATGGCCCTTTCATTCGTGGAAGCTGGAAACTGTTGAATGTTGAATTAATTGGTACTAAATGAGTTAATTCACGATTGAACCTGATTTCGCCTGAAGATAAATTAATATATTTAGAAACAATACAAATAAGGAGCCGCTGCTGCAGATACTTGTGGGCCGCCCGAAGATCTTGGGTTTAAATCCACATCAAAGTACATGGTGACATCGGAATTGGAGCTTTTTGCTTGCTGCTGAAGATGGGGACGGAGCCTTTATGGGAGTGTCCCGAGTGCTATGATATCGATTCCTAATTCAACATTCAACATTTAATTAAGGCACATGTCATTTACAAAAAATTATTCTCTTTATATTGGACGACGGTTCTTTTGACCCACTCTAAACTGGGTACCAGGTAATGCCCTTGGAAGTAAAAGCAGCGGGCTTAATGCTGACCACACCGACCACTGAGTCCCCAATTGGGCTATACAAATGTTATTCTAGCATCATTTGCTTAATGCACGACCAATGTAAACTTTGCATTTACTTTGACACCTTCCTTATACTTGTTATCTGTTTTTGTTGTTCTCGTGAATCTTCTGTAAAGAAAAGAAGATGTAAACATCCTTATTTTATTAGTGAATCACTAGAATTCATGGACGCGTAGACTTTCAAATGTCTGCCACAATAATTCAGGGACACGTCTACATTAAAATATCTGCCAAAATAACCCAGGGACACTTCTGCTTTAAACACTCGCCAAAATAACCCAGGGACACGTCTACTTTAAACACTCGCCACAATAACCCAGGCACACGTCTAAACACTCGCCACAATAACCCAGGGACACGTCTACTTTAAACACTCGCCACAATAACCCAGGGACACGTCTACTTTAAACACTCGCCACAATAACCCAGGGACACGTCTACTTTAAACACTCGCCACAATAACCCAGGCACACGTCTACTTTAAACACTCGCCACAATAACCCAGGGACACGTCTACTTTAAACACTCGCCACAATAACCAAGGCACACGTCTACTTTAAACACTCGCAACAATAACCCAGGGACACGTCTACTTTAAACACTCGCCACAATAATCCAGGCACACGTCTACTTTAAACACTCGTCACAATAACCAAGGCACACGTCTACTTTAAACACTCGCCACAATAACCCAGGCACACGTCTACTTCAAACACTCGCCACAATAACCCAGGCACACGTCTACTTTAAACACTCGCCACAATAACCCAGGGACACGTCTACTTTAAACACTCCCCACAATAACCCAGGCACACGTCTACTTTAAACACTCGCCACAATAACCCAGGCACACGTCTACTTTAAACACTCGCCACAATAACCAAGGCACACGTCTACTTTAAACAATCGCCACAATAACCAACGCACACGTCTACTTTAAACACTCGCCACAATAACTCAGGGACACGTCTACTTTAAACACTCGCCACAATAACCCAGGGACACGTCTACTTTAAACACTCGCCACAATAACCCAGGCACACGTCTACTTTAAACACTCGCCACAATAACCCAGGCACACGTCTACTTTAAACAATCGCCACAATAACCAACGTACACGTCTACTTTAAACACTTGCCAAAATAAGCCAGGCACACGTCTACTTTAAACACTCGCCACAATAACCCAGGGACACGTCTACTTTAAACACTCGCCACAATAACCCAGGCACACGTCTACTTTAAACAATCGCCACAATAACCCAGGCACACGTCTACTTTAAACACTCGCCACAATAACCAAGGCACACGTCTACTTTAAACACTCGCCACAATAACCCAGGCACACGTCTACTTTAAACACTCGCCACAATACCTCAGGCACACGTCTAATTTAAACACTCGCCACAATAACCCAGGCACACGTCTACTTTAAACACTCGCCACAATAACCTAGGCACACGTCTACTTTAAACACTCGCCACAATAACCAAGGCACACGTCTACTTTAAACACTCGCCACAATAACCAAGGCACACGTCTACTTTAAACACTCGCCACAATAACCCAGGCACACGTCTACTTTAAACACTCGCCACAATAACCCAGGCACACGTCTACTTTAAACACTCGCCACAATAACCCAGGCACACGTCTACTTTAAACACTCGCCACAATAACCCAGGCACACGTCTACTTTAAACACTCGCCACAATAACCCAGCACACGTCTACTTTAAACACTCGCCACAATAACCCAGGCACACGTCTACTTTAAACACTCGCCACAATAACCCAGGCACACGTCTACTTTAAACACTCACCATAATAACCCAGGCACACGTCTACTTTAAACACTCGCCACAATAACTCAGGCACACGTCTACTTTAAACACTCACCACAATAACTCAGGCACACGTCTACTTTAAACACTCGCCACAATAACTCAGGGACACGTCTACTTTAAACACTCGCCACAATAACCCAGGCACACGTCTACTTTAAACACTCGCCACAATAACCCAGGGACACGTCTACTTTAAACACTCGCCACAATAACCCAGGCACACGTCTACTTTAAACACTCGCCACAATAACCAAGGCACACGTCTACTTTAAACAATCGCCACAATAACCAACGTACACGTCTACTTTAAACACTTGCCAAAATAAGCCAGGCACACGTCTACTTTAAACACTCGCCACAATAACCCAGGGACACGTCTACTTTAAACACTCGCCACAATAACCCAGGCACACGTCTACTTTAAACAATCGCCACAATAACCCAGGCACACGTCTACTTCAAACACTCGCCATAATAACCAAGGCACACGTCTACTTTAAACACTCGCCACAATAACTTAGGGACACGTCTATTTTTAAACACCTGCGGTGTTCTAGCTTACACTGTACTTACACGCAGACGTAAATATGTTTACTTAACTAACACCAAATAATTATTAACATTGTAAATATGAATGTATTGTTTTTCTCGGAAAAAGGGGGGGGGGGGGCGATTTAGGATGAAACTCAATATAAATGCGCAAATATAATTTTAATTCTGTCCTTTAACAAATTTGTTTACATTGAGACGGTTTTAAAGCTGTGTAGGCAAATAATCTTAGCCACAAAAGAAAACACAACAGGCAAACAAGAGTGCAGCCCACTGCAAAGTTTATGTAATTCGCAGTTCTTACTTACATTTTAGCAGCCAGATATTCTAAATATATTCCTCTTCTAAAGCAAGCATGTAGAGTTAAAAGACGCTGCTAAAACGACGCTTGATTAAAAAAAAATTGAGAAAAGGGTTGACACTTTTAAAAATGTACAAGGAAATTAAACAATGCATTCTTTATTATTTGAAAACTGGGAGGGTGGGAGTGGGGGGGGGGGGGGGGGCTATTTTTTTCTTGCGTTTCCCTTGATCTTTCTCTATTAATTTTGCCGGTTCTGGAGTCCATTCCTGTAGACAACGTTGATGGCAACATAACCAACAGCAACAATAAAAACAGCATAGCACTAGCAACAGCAGCAGAAGTAACAAACAGGAAATAAACAGCAACAATAACTACAACGTTAGCAAACGAGAGCAACAGGACCAATCAATAGCAAAAACAGCAAGAAGAACAGCAACATTAATGACAGTAGCAGCAATAACAAAAATACAAATATTAATTAAAAAAAAAAAATTGAAAAACAAACCACGACAGCAACAACAAAAGCGTAACTAGCAGCAAGTGAAAAAAAAAAGTTTTCTGTCTCGAGGTTTGCAGACTGTAGGATTAACCATGGCCCCCTATAGCTTTTTATGAGGCCATCCAGGTTAATGGAAATTCCCGTTTTTGTGCAACTCCGAGGGGCCGGTTTGTGTTCACTGTGTTTATCGAGTTGAGTTATACACAAATTGAAATAGTTTCATTAATTCGCAGCAAGTTTCTTTTTTAAATTTTTTAAAATTTGAAATATTTATTATTTTATAGATACATTAGTGTGCTATATATTATTATTTTTAATATTATTATATTTTCTAATCGCATACTAAGGTATCTTCTAAATAATAATTAATAATAAAAAGAAAAACACAACAATGTAGCCAAGTTGTGTGGGGCACCACAAAACGGTTATTAAGTAACTTTAGTCCGGCGTGAGTAATTATATGTTTAATGAGTTTCGACAAAATGAATATATATATATACATCACCCCCTCGCCTCTCTCTCTTTTTTTCTGTTGACACTTGGTGAAAATGTTCCGTGGTTTTTTCCTTTTTGTCACTACTTCTTTTTCTCTTTCACTATTTACCACAGCGAGGTGCAGGGAGGAGATGTAAGCTCGTTTGTGCGCTTTTTCCAATGCATTGTACAAGCTGGTGTTCATTTCTGTTGGGTTGCTCCTGATGATATCGCTCCATATCTTATGTGGTCTTTCCCCTGCTCTGTGTTTATTATATTTCTTCAGCGTGGTTCTCTGTGACAGTTGGTACTAGGGCATTCTCGTCAGGAAGGCCAAACAATCCCATTTATTGTTCTTTAATTAATTGTATGACTGGTTTCAATGGGCATTCCCTGCCATCCAAGGAGGCTTCCATGCATGCAGAGCCGGCTGGCGCTCTGGTTTTGGGCTCACCCAGGGTCACGTCCTGCACATGCTTGCTTAACTCACAACCGTATCAGGCCTCCCGCTCGACAGGGTCTGCGCCCTCTGGAAGTCAGCGGGGAGCAGCCCGTGGGTTTTGGACTTTTGTGACCACACAGATAGGTACATTCTTTTTTTTTTCCTCGCACGTTGAATTTCTTTGACGAGCCGTTAGCCCGCCAGAATTTTACATCCTGCATCAGACATATCGTTATCAGTTTTGTCCCAACACTCGGGCAAGTGGGGTCTTTGGGTGTGGACATTCGGTCTTTTTCAGTTCAATGCAAATTTTGATGGTCAGATTTTGATCCGTATGATCTAGTTTTGTCGGACATTTAGGCTTAGCCATCCAATGGATGGTTGCTGTTGTGGTGTACCCCAGCGCGGTGACGACGACACTGAGGGTTAACCGAGGATGTACAAGGATGGCCAGCCTATGGATGGTTGCTGTTGTGGTGTATCTCAGCGCGGTGACGACGACACTGAGTGTTAACAGAGGATGTGCAGTGAACAGTGTTCTCTTTACTCCGCAGTCTTTTAACCAAGGGTTGTAATTTTGGCTGTACGTTTGGCAAACTTACTCATGTTCCTAATGAGTTTTGATAACATTTTTCACCCAAGCGTTTGGGGGCGGGCTGATGAGAGCCACAAGGACACATCACCTCTGGGGGCCGCCGAACTCCGAGATCCCCTGACATCTCTGTTAATGCTCATTTGAGACATTATCCGTGGCGCACGACGAGGACGTGCTGTAGGGGTCTTACGTGAGGTTCCGTACAACCAGGATAGTAAAGGACTGGCGCCCGAGTGACGTACGGAGTATCTCCTTATACACATCATGTTGGACTTAACTTCCCCTCACGCCTGTGACATAAATCACCGCGCCACTCCAAGCCAGAATGAGGGCCAATTCGAGGGTCAGTCCTACCGCCCCCCCCCCAAAGCCAAAGTGACCGATAAATGTCTGCCAGTGTCTCTCTGCTAATGCCAAAGTCTGGACGATGAACCAACCGTAAGCTTGTCACTCTGGTCGTGAAGGTAGTAGGATAATTTATGTATATAAATATATGACAATAAATCTCACAATACCTGTTGTAAGTTCGATTAAGTGCAGCAGGGGATGTCCGAGGCCTGGCGTCATGACCCAGGTCAGCCCACGTTCCAAGATTGTCCGGGAAATTAATGGGCCGAAACTATCGTCAACAAAGGACCTCTCTACTGATGATCGGTGGACCACTGCTGTACATGCTTCCCTATGGAGTTCTTCTTATTCTTATAGTGCAATAGTTCCAGTTGTGAGAAGAAACTTTCTCCTGAGTGGCTTTGGCTTCTGAGGATTCTATTGGGGGTGGGGGGGGGGGAAGACAGACGCACCCCCCCCCCTAAAAAGCATGTCATAATAGGTGACTGATTAGGGATTTGCTAAAATCAAAAGCTGGGCCAAATGGCGCTTCCCAAGTCAGAATTCTTGGATGAGCTGTCCTCGTGAGCTGTGATTTACCATCTCCACCACCCACATAACCTGACCTATGAGAGGCTGCTTCCAGGCTGTTTTTCAGCTCATCCAGGCTTTCATTAGCTCGTTCTCTAACAGAATGTTAAAGGAAATTATAATAGTTACATTCTATCAAGTTATCGTCCCCTGTGGGATGCAAGTTTTTGTTATTTTCAAGCACCATTCTGGCTCTTGCCGCGGGCCCTAAATATAGCCTGATGGCTGAACCGGGTTTCTGGGACCTCTCCACGGGCGATCCTCATCCGCATGGTGGCACTATGTGTCACTGGGTGTTTATCGCTTGTGTGATGTCTTGATGGGGTACAACTTACCTACTAGTTACATCCTCTCTGAGAGTCACAAGCGACCTGATAAGTATCAACTTCTTAATATAAGTCTGTCGTTTAATATTATTTTGTCCTAGTCGACTACATATTCTAACGTAGTTATTTCAAAGTTAGTGTATTTTTCATATTTAGTGTAAATGTGTATGTGTGTGTGTTGTGTTTTGGTCCTTTGGCATTGTTTGCTGATGAAGGCTATTCACCACAACGTCCGCGTTTATTCATTGTAATTTGTTTTGTAGAGCTGAACAAAGTTTTATTTCTTCTTTTCCTAAAATGCCTTAACTTTTTTTTTTCTTTAAATTCTTGCACCATCACTACCTTTACCACTACCAACACCAGCACCATCACTACTTTCACCACAACAACCAACACCACCATTACATCCTTCACAACTACCACCAACAGCACCTTCACTACCTTCACCACAACTACCAGCACCGTCATTTCCTTCACCACCACCACCATTATTACCTTCACCGCCACCTTCACCACCACCACCAACAACACCATCACCTTCTTCACCCCCAGCACCCTCATTTTCTTCACCACCACCACCACCATTACCATAACCACTACCACCAGCACTATTAATACCTTTACCACAAACACCACCAGCACCATCACTACCTTCACCACCACTGCCACTATCACTACCTTCACCACCACTGCTACCATCATTACCTTCACCACGGCCGCTACCATCAATACCCTCACCACCACCGCTACCATCAATACCTTCACCACCACCGCTACCATCAATACCTTCACCACCACCGCTACCATCAATACCTTTACCACCACCGCCAACAACACCATAACTACCTTTACGACTGCTACCGTCAGCACCATCGCTTCCTTCACGACCATCACTACCAGCACCACTTTTTCCTTCACATCCACCATTACAGTCACCACTAACACCAGCACCACTATTTCCTTCACATCCACCATTACAGTCACCACTAACACCAGCACCACTATTTCCTTCACATCCACCATTACAGTCACTACTAACACCAGCACCACTATTTCCTTCACATCCACCATTACAGTCACCACTAACACCAGCAGCACTATTTTCTTCACATCCACCATTACAGTCACCACTAACACCAGCACCACTATTTCCTTCACATCCACCATTACAGTCACCACTAACACCAGCAGCACTATTTCCTTCACATCCACCATTACAGTCACCACTAACACCAGCAGCACTATTTCCTTCACAATCACCATTACAGTCACCACTAACACCAGCACCACTATTTCCTTCACATCCACCATTACAGTCACCACTAACACCAGCACCACTTTTTCCTTCACATCCACCATTACAGTCACCACTAACACCAGCACCACTATTTCCTTCACATCCACCATTACAGTCACCACTAACACCAGCACCACTATTTCCTTCACATCCACCATTACAGTCACCACTAACACCAGCACCACTATTTCCTTCACATCCACCATTACAGTCACCACTAACACCAGCACCACTATTTCCTTCACATCCACCATTACAGTCA
Organism: Candidula unifasciata; assembly: GCA_905116865.2. Taxonomy (NCBI): domain Eukaryota; kingdom Metazoa; phylum Mollusca; class Gastropoda; order Stylommatophora; family Geomitridae; genus Candidula; species Candidula unifasciata. Next base: position 628,333 of record CAJHNH020007667.1, read on the forward strand.
CCACTAACACCAGCACCACTATTTCCTTCACATCCACCATTACAGTCACCACTAACACCAGCACCACTATTTCCTTCACAATCACCATTACAGTCACCACTAACACCAGTACCACTACTACCTTTGTTATTAACACCATCACTACCTTCACCACCACCAACACCTCCATCAATACCTGCACTACCACCTTCGCCACCATTTTTACCACCAACTACACAATCACTACCTTCACCACCATTTTTACCACCAACTACACAATCACTACCTTCACCACCATTTTTAAAAACCAACAACACAATCACTACCTTCACGACTACCAATACCACCACCATCACTTCTTTCACCACCATCACCAACAGCAATAACACCCCCACTACCACAACCACCACCACCAACAAAACAAGCTTGCTGTTTCAATCGTTTCACCAGCACAGTCTTTGTCTGTTTGATGTTTTTTCTCTGTGTGTGTAACTTCACACCGTTAGGATGAATTATTTAGCCTTATGACGCAGGCACTCTAACTTCCTCCCCAAACTTAAATCATAGAACAGAATGAAAATATTAATGGTCGATCAATCACAACAATGAACAAGCTATGATACGCGCAGAGATAAATTAACAAATACACAATCTCTAATTTGCTGATTAGAAGTTCGAACAAGTATTTGCACTATAAAAGCAATAGTCCCGCAAGGAAACGGATAATCTAACCGGTTGCCAAAACATAAGTGCGGATTCTAATACCCAATCAAGACCAATGTTTGCTGTTCACAGAAACGGCGCCATTGCGCTTTGGGGCAAACCAACATGGGTGTCGTGGGAAGGAACAAATGATTGCTGTGAGGTGTAAATAACAACCACAACAAGCCTACGTCTATAGTTGGCACAAACTTGGGACATTTTGAAATTTGATGACCCGCCTACACTGGACTGCAGATGACTTTGTATATAATCAACAGACAGACAATGTTTTGATTGGCAACGTATTGGTGGTAACTTATCTCTAACCCCCTCCCCACCCACCCTCAGCCCCCCCCCCCCAAAATATAGTTTTATTATGGCTTCCATAACCACGCATAACAGTTATTTTTCAAGACTTTTTGACACTTTCGTGTTTTATTATATATATTTGTTTGCCTTTATTACAATTGCAATGGCAAACTACTAAAGGTAAATTTAACTAGAAAAACCACAACAGCCAAAAATTTCTAAGTGTTGGTTCTGCAACGTTCTGTAAAGAACACAACTAACTTAATTTTTTTTTATTACTATATAAAAAATATTATTAATACTATTAATATTATTATTATTATTATTTATTCTATTATAATACAAACGATAAACGATCAGTGAGAAATGCCGAAAGACTCAATCCACCAAACAAACAAAGAGATTTTACCAGGAAGAGGACAGGTAGCTTAACAAAAATGAATGACGAAGGAAATCTTAAAGCTAATGGGTGACAGAATAAACAACAACGTAGGAATGACAAAGAAGAATATGACGGGATAAATAAAGAAATAGGGAATACGTGTATGAAGGCAAAAAAAGATTGGCTAAATGAACAATGTTAAAGATGCAAGAAGTGTGTACAAGCGGATCAGCGATCTAGCTGAAAAAAGGATAACAGTAAACACAGGATGTCTGAAATCAAAAGCAGGAGAGATCTTAATGGAAGAAGATGCTATAATAATAAGATAAAATAAATACATAAGAGAGTTATATCATGGAAAGAGAGCAGAATTTCCAGAAGAAGGAAATTTAGAAGGTCCGTCTATACCAAAGGAAGAAGTTAGCAATGCTATTAAACATATGAAGAAAGGAAAGTCAGAAGAGCCAGATGCAATTTCGGAAGAAGAATTAGACGTGCTGGGGGGAATTTGGGGTAGAAATATTAACTAAACTGATAAATGCGATTTATAACACTGGGTACATACCAAATGATATGATGAAATCTGTGTTTGTTGTGTTACCTAAAAGACCAGGAGCAATTGAATGTGAAAAACTGCATACAGTCAGTTTAACAAATAATCTCACCAAGTTACTACTTAGAATTAAAAATATAAAAATAAGAAGAAAAAATACCAACGGAAATAAGAAAAGAATATGGAAGGTAAAGGGACAAGTGGTGGAATATACACCTTAAGAACATTAATAGAAAGGTCAATGGACGTAAAAAGGACTTATGTGTGTGCTTTGTAAATTATATTATATCCAAACATTTGATAAAGTTAAACATGAGGAGTTGATAAAAATGTCGGAAGACATCAGTGTAGACGGGAAAGACTTCAGAATAAATAAAAACAGTTACTGGAACTAAGTAGCAAGAACTAAAGTGGGAAACAGATTGGGCACTTTCGAACAGATAAGGCAAGGAGAAAGACTGGGATGTGTCTTATTCCCAGACCTGTTTTCTTTATATAGTAAAATAATTCTGAGAGAAATTAAAGCAAAAGCAGGAAAAAGAGTTTAAGGACGCAATATAGACAATATGCGTTACACAGACGATGCGGTTTTGATTACTGAAGATCAACTGATTTACAGATGCTGGATATTGTGAGGATGGAGAGTGCTAAGAACGGACTTTCCTTGGATATTAAAAACGAAAGTAATGATGATTTCAAGGAAAAAAGATAACACCACATTGTGATTTCTCAACTGAAGGAAAAAGGCTTAAAGAAGTCAATAAATTCAAATATCTGGGAACAGTCAAATCATCAGACGGAAAATATGTGACATAGATTAAAAGCAGAAAAGGTCAAGCGAAGACTGAATTTCTGAAAATGAAAAATATATTTTTGCAATAAGTGGATCTCGTTTAATGTCAGAAAGAGAGTGCTAAATTGTTACACAGAACCTGTTCTGCTGGAGGGAATGTC
>CAJHNH020007667.1:638711-746211 GCA_905116865.2 Candidula unifasciata
TGTTTCTACTGCACGCAGTAGCATGGAATATGGGTAATATTTGATTACACTCAGCTTTAGTTTCTTTGGATGAGTTTATAATCGTCTGGAGTTTGCGATAATAGTCTTGGCCTTTTGCAGTCGCCAACAGCATTCATAATTTCATGTACTGAAACCTTTTCATACCACGAATGACACCTTCCCATGCCACGACAAACATCTTTCCATGCCACGACAGAAATCTGTCCATGCCACGACAGAAATCTGTCCATGCCACGACTGACATCTTTCCATGCCACGACAAAAAACGATCAAGAACTTTCCATGGTTGTCTTCATCTATATGATTTTACATAATTGTTTCTAGTTGTTACAATATGTTTCTAGTTGTTACAATATGTTTCTAGCTGTTACAATATGTTTCAGATGATCTCTCAAAACAATATGAAAAAAAGTGATAACCACTTCTTTTGGAAGTTTCTGATATGTTGTCTTTGGGTCTTGACCTCTTTCAAAATATATAGATGACTCAGTTTCGATGTTCACTGAATTTCAAACATTCTTCTGTAAAATCATATGTCTCCAATATCTCAGTGAGATTTCCTTGTGGAACACATGTACATGTTTCATTGCATGGGATATGCACTTTAGTCTCAACCACATCCATGAGATCGTTGATGATAATAATGGCGATATGAGGGGCTTACAAAGAGAAAACATTAGAAGCGCTCCTGAGAAAGGGCGCTCAATCTCGTTGAAATTTCAGAGGCGCACAAGGGACATTGACTTTGTCAGAGTATATAATAATAATAAAGTGAATTATGAAATCAAGATGTCTTGAAAGAAACTGACTGACGAAGAGATCTGATTGTCCACATTAGAAGGAAATAATCTACATTTTTTGGGCTAGCCATGAAAAGGAGAAAACTGGAGGGCAACGTGACAGTATGAAAGTTGGAGGGGACGAGAAGCAAAGGGAGACTAAAGAAGACGATGCTGAATAGTTTGCCAGCATGGCATGGAAGATCATATGTCAGAATTGATTGAAAATACAGGAGACAGAAGGTGTCAATAACTGCCATCGCCACATGGTATAGACTATAAGAAAGACATGTTCATTTCTTTTTTCTTATCGTTTACTAACAAGTTAATATAACAATAAGAAAATCCTTTAAAAAAAAAAGAATTTGTGTACATGGTTATAGGAACCACTTAATCCCTGTACAAACTTTTCTTTGCAAAGGGGCAGCTCAAAGTGCCTGAGCCACAAGATCTCGACGCGTCTGCTGAAGATGTCATCAAATAAAGTGCTCGTTGCGATCACATGTGTAAAACGGAACAAGTGTATCGTATGAAAGCCGAACTGAGAGGTCATCATATGAAAGCCGAACTGAGGTCATCTCGTGCAAGCTGCCAGCTAAAGAAAACCCGGTCCTGAAAAATAACCAAAATGGCCATGACGAAATTCTTCAATCCATTTAAAATAATAAGTTGTCCACTCCGCAGTCCTCAAAGAGTTTAACAATGTCCACTGCGGGAAAAGAAAGAAACAAACGCTGATGGACAAAGTAGGATAGCCTCACTCCAACCATACGCCAGATATTTTTGTTCATGTATGCACATACACATTTCGCTTTGTTAAACTCTTCTTTAAGTTTATTAAATAAAATAACTAAAATTCATTGCAAAACGAATACTGTGTTGTGTTGCGTTGAGTTTAATCAAGAACTTACATCACAGCACTCGGGGCATTTCCATCCGTGCTCCGTACGCATCTTCAGCAGCCAGCGCAAAGTTCCAATAATGATGGTACCGGTCACAGTCTAATTATATATCCTTCTTGCCTTCCTCTGAGTAGTGAGTGGGCCATTCAATGAGAACGAATCCAATGATGCCATCAACAATGGCGTATAGCATAGAAATATAAAAACCAAGAGGTAGGCGACGACCAAGAAGAAGATTAATTGAAGGAGTCAACTGATATCTTGAGACTCTACAACAGCACAGCATACAAAGCAACCGAGCCTGCTCTAGCTCGGAAACCGATCATCTGTTAACCTTGATGATCTTTCTGTACTAGGTCTTGGGAGTCTGGCCCGTGACAATCCTCATTTTTAAACAAACTGGCTCCTGAGTAAACATCGCTAAATAGCCCTGGCATGTAGCGTATACTTACCTCCGTATGTTAGGTGTTTGGTGCAAGCATGCACGCACGCGCGCGCGCACACACACACGCGCACACACTCACGAACACACACACACAGAGCAGTTGTGGTCTGTCTCTGATTTAACTAGACAATTTTTACGTTCAGTAGTTAGTCACCGCTGACTAAAGGGTCGGTTCTTGACACCGATTGCAATGAAGTTAAAACCTTGACTAAAGACACCTCTTATTAATGTTAGTATTTGCAGTTCTCTAAGTCGATGCGAACGCTTCGTAATGCCAGGCTGCCGGGTTCGATCCCAGCTGCGGGCCATGCGCCTTGCGTTGGTTTCGACAGTGGTATAAAGAAAGCCGACCGTCCAGAGGGCAATGGCAAACTACTAGGCTGTTCTGAACAGCATAGAGGCACAAAACAGAGAATGGACAAAACAAAAGACAACTGGAAAAAAATACTGTTTAATTTTGTTTATTATGAGATTTTTTTTTTGCTTGTTTGTGACTTTACTAGGTTTTCCGTAGGGGTTGCTGGGCCCCATTCTGGGGAACGTAGAATAGACTTACTGCCTTCCCAACAATTATGTCGTAGAATCGACTAATTGGGGACTTCCTTCGAAGTCGGAGTGCATCTGCCCGAGTGGCATGGAAGAACCAACTGCATACAAATAGGGCAGTAAAATGGATGCGCATGAAAAACTCAGGCCACGGCACAAAGCCAAAGTCCAAATGGACGAACAACCAGGACTTTTCGCTCGAACTTACAGCCGGTGAAGAAGAAGAAGAGAAAGACTTCATGGGCAATTATCATGAGCAATTTATCAGTGCGGCCGGCTCTCAAATGGCTGTCAAATCACCGGCAAGGGCTTGGATTCTTTCTCGTTGACTTGTACTTCTAGTAATTCCCCTGGTCTCTTGGTAGTGGGATCTGACGCCCGTGTGTATTGTTGCGCGCGTAAAAAAATCCCTTGGCAGTGGGAAATTGAAAAAAGTAGCCTAGCGGCGCTGCCTGGTCGAAATTTGGAGTTTAAAATCAACCCTAAATATTTCAGGATCCTCGCCGGTGCTGCAGAGCCTGTGCACTGTGTTGAGCTTCTTCAGACTCATACTTGAACAAAGCACTTATGCGTGTACCATGATGTTGATACGTTGTTCAAAACCCCAAAACCTTCTTCTCAAAGCATAACCAACAAATGCACATTGTCTCCATTTTATGTAGACAATCGGTTCTCTCTCGGTAAGTCAAATTTCTTCCAAGACATTTTCATGACTATTTTGATCTGTCCGGGTTACTTTCAGAAAGAAGCTCAAGATATGAATATATCAACTGTCATAGCAGCAGCAGAAACGCATATACCAACTCAATAATTAACACAACGCAGATGACAGCTCCGCGTTCAGAGGCGCTGTGAGAGGGCGCGTGAGAAGTGAAGGGAAAAACCGCGCATGGGCATGCCGGATCGAAGTGAGACAAAGTTGGTGATACAATAAGTTTGATTTGCCGAGCAATTTTGCAACATTTACCGGACTAGGTTAGACAAGTAACAAGCAACGCAGGGAAAGCCAAGAAAGAGAGAAATTACAGAATCGGTTCAAACCTTCACAAACCCACGAGATTTGTAACCGGGAAGACAGACGGTAAATTTTAAGGAAACAAAAGCATTAACGACTAACACAGTTACTAGAAAACTGAATAAAACAGAAATTACTTTTTATAAAGTGAACTGAAAGATAAAGAATAGTAATTATTTTTGAAGAACATTTTAAAATTCATTAAAAAAAAGCAATACATTTTTAGTTTTACAGTACATTCCAGTTCACAATATAGGTAAAGATTTATAGTGAAGTTGACAAGTTTGAATTCCTACTGAAAGAAAAGCCACCACAAAAAAGGGTAAGTGATAAACAAGTATGGATCTTTTCTTGTGTTACTGTAACATTGTAATGGCTGTTTAAATGTTTGCTTTAAAAATTCGTTTTCAAATATTTCTCTCAATTTCTTACAAACATTTCTTTCTTATGGTTTGGCTGGAAGAGTTCAGTAATGGAGTGTGTTATATTTGAGGGAGAGGTTATGGTGTCCAATAAAGGTTCGAATCTCAAGGTGATCTGTGGTGAACTAGGTAAGTCGATTGCCTGGTTCGTGAGATCTTTAGTAGTTTCGAGAAACTGTCTGATTTTCGCGGGTTTAAGTGGTTGGAATATCATTGTGGACCATCGCCGGAGTAAGGGAGTTTCGTACTTTCTGCGTTGCTCTTGTTTGGCGCGAAGTAACTTTGTTTGAGAAAGCGAGAACTAAATGGAACAATACCCCAGGCAGCAAAGTCTTCAAACGTTTTTGTTATTGTTATTGTTATTGATGACTTCTTATTTAAAACAAGAAGTAGGATCTTCAACGATATCACACGTCCCTTGGTTTCCTGCCTGGTAAGATCGTATATCTCTCCTTCTTACAGACGGGCAAAAATTTAGTCGGTTCTGCGTGCAAGATGTACTAATTAAAGATCATAAAGTAATTGTGTATTATTTTTAAACTCCAAGCCGTGTGGCGCTGGTATTCATGTATATCCACAACCTCCTGCCTTGTCTACTTTCAATAAAACTTGACACAAATGATCCTCCAGGCCATGATGTTAGACTAACCATCATCGTTTCTCTCCGTCTACCTCTGCGTCTCTTCCCCTTTAACTGTCCTACTCTGCAGTACATATTTAGACATGTAGGTGTGAAGAATCCCAGTCTGGCTTGTGTATTTAGACATTTAGGGTGAAGAATCCCACCTAGGTTGTATATTTAGCCACGTAGTGTGGAAAATCTCACCTAGGTTGTATATTTAGCCACGTAGTGTGAAGAATCTCACCTAGGTTGTATATTTAGCCACGTAGTGTGAAGAATCTCACCTAGGTTGTATATTTAGCCACGTAGTGTGAAGAATCCCACCTAGGTTGTATATTTAGCCACGTAGTGTGGAAAATCTCACCTAGGTTGTATATTTACCACGTAGTGTGAAGAATCTCACCCATGTTGTATATTTAGAAAATGATTCACCCCCCCCCCACCCAGATTGTGGTGCATATTATTTAGATCCAAGGATGTGAAGTACCCACTCTGAGGTGCATAATTAGATGCCAAAAATCCCATCCCGAGAACATATTTAGATAAAAGGAATCCCACTCATCGGTGAGTCATTCAAGTAACAGATCAATTTCTTCTTCTTTTTCTTCACGTTCACCAGATGTAAAGTCCGGCGGAAAGTTCTGGATGTTTATCCACTTTTGGAGTACAGTCCTGTTCCAGAACCTGACTGTTGCGTGTGCCTCCGTTTTTTGTATGTAGATTGCTGGTTCCCTGCCTCTCAGGCAGATGCACTCATAAGACATGCTTTTGGGTAGTCATTGGGTCTATCCCCCCTCCCCCCCAATAATGTTGCCCGGAAACCCACAATTTATTTATTTAGGTAGTTATTTTGACATTGAAGGAAATATAAAGAAAGGATTTATGACGCTCATTGGCAAGGCTTCGGCAGCGTTTGATAGCGGGAGCAAAATATGAAACTCTAAATTGTATAGTTTTAAAAGCAGGTTACGTATTTTCAATTCTAATGTAATTACAGTTTTAACATACACAAGGTAACGCCGAAGAAGCACTGAAGACATTGGATGAAAGTTAAACACATTCGAAAACAAATATCTGAGGGAAATTGTGAAAATATGATGAATTTAAAAGGAGTGACAAATAAGAGAAATATATGGGCAACCCCTATTATCGACAGTTAAAAGACAAGATTGCGCTACACTGGACACATCCTGAGAATAAAGTAGCGGGGAATCGAAACCAAACAGACATTAAAAGGAGAAATAAAATGATTAAGGAGGCGAGTACACTCAGGAGAAACTCAAAGACGAATGTTGATAAGAGAGGCCAAAAATTCTGGACTTCATTCCATCAATGATATTGAAATAATTGTACAGTATTGAAGGGAATGGTGGAACAGACTGCGAGTCCTATGTGACATATAATGACAAACAATATAATGAAAGAACGAAACAAAAATTGGAGGGGAAAAAAAGACAAAAATCCTTCTGAACTGAAAATGTATAATGCCGCTAACAAGGAGCGGTTAAATATGCAAGTGGAGACAACAAAAGTGTTACTGACGAAGAACAGAACACGGATTATAAAACCTGGCCGAGAGACGGATGCTCGAGACTGGTTGCAGTCAACTTGAATGTTGTGAAGTCAGCAGGTGGTTGATAATTCAAAGATGCCCAAACTCATAATTTTAACAGAATATCTGGATAACTGACATTATCTATTCTACACGATGTCTTGCTTTGATAGTTTGTTTTAATACCATATCTTGTTTGAGATTAGGCAAATCTTAAATGTACACTACTCAAACGCCAGAGACATACAAAGACCCGTTGTGTTATTTTGACATGTACTATTAAAACACACACACGTATTCACACATAAACACATACACACACACATATTCACACATAAACACACACAAACGTTTGTGGATTTTCCCCTGATGGCAATTCAAAAAGTGCTGTCCGAATGCCACATCTCAGTTAGACATATGGCAGCTGCATGGTCTCGAGGCATGGTGTCCGCCTCGAGTGCTAGAAGTTCCGGGTTCATTTCCCCAGTTAGGGCTGGGATTTTTTCACGTGGACTTCTAGTAATTTCCCCTGGTCTTTGTGAAGTGCGATTTGACTTCCTTGTGCATTGTTGCGCACGTAAAAAAAAATCCCAGTTGGAAATAGAAAAGAGTAGCATAACGGCCCTGCCCGGGAACAATTTGGAGTTGAAAATCTACCCAAAGTATTTCAGGATCCTCTACAGGGCATGTGAACTGTGCAGAGCTTCTTCGGACTCCGACTTGAGTTAGAAGAAAAAGGGAGCACTAATGGGTTATTACCGATGTGCCATGATGTTGATCCGGTGTTCAAACTTCAAACCTCAAACCAGATAAACATGTGCATTTTCTTCAGCGAATAGGCAAAATTTTCTCATTTTCATCATATTGTCTAAACACACGAACTCTTTCATTGTGTTGTGAAAATGTATAATACATAAACAGTCTGTCAAATATAATACTCAAGAATGCAACTCGCTCCAACGGCTTTATACACAATTTATGCATATTATTACATTTTAAATATATTTGGCCATGGACGGCACAGACAAAATTTCTCCAGTCCTCAGAGAAATATCCCTTTACCACGGTAAAAAGTAACTCCGGCCAATTGGCTTGCGAGGGGAAAAAAAAGTAAATATCTCTTAAAAGCCAAGCATATATAGATGATCAATAAGGCTTTGAATGCTGAAAAATGTACTATATTACACAGCTCATTTGCTGAGCGCAAAACGCAATTTCTTTTCCAGACGTGAGCGTTATGTACAAACATGAAGACACTGCAACAAAGAACGGTTGCGAGGTAATATTCTTCTAGAAAAAGTCAATTTTTCCTGGAACTTGGCACTGGGAAAGTAACAATATATAACACGGGAGAGATCGTCTCAGAAATTGCAGATCGGTTTCTTAACAATGCTTTAAATTAAAGCAAAAACAGAATTCAAGGCTGCTAGAATAATCAGTTTAATTAATAATATCAGATGAGTTAATTGTTCACATTATTCTACGAAGTAAAATACACCCATAAATGTAAAACCCAGTTTCAGTCTGCTGCATATTTGCGCCGGTCGTCAATCAAGCGAGATAAAGGCAACACAGCATCCTGTGAAATTCAACCTTTCCGTGTGTATGAAAGTGAATGACAAGGCAGATCACAGTTCAACGGGTTCTTGGGCAGTGTTGACAGTGGATGATGGACACATTTTTTTGTTGTTGATCGGAATTGTCGGTAGAAAATTTGTATCTGATTAAAAAAAAAAAAAAATTAAAACCAACGAAGTTGCCATTGTGGCTACCAGGTTATTCATTTTTCTAAATTCTGCTTCCTGGTGGGTAAACCAATTGCGAAACAGATATATAGCTCAAATCTTCAAAGATCTTCACTGGATGATGTGGTTACCATGAAATCAGCCCCCTTTATTTTCCAGTACAATACATGGTACCCATTTTAAGCTGGGTCGACCTAGGAGCAAATGTTTTTCTTTTTAAACTAATCTACCCGTTGCAGATTCCACACAAGGGCTTCGGGCCGGCAAACGTACGTCTATAGGACATTTTCAAAAATGTTGTCCTCACACGTTAACAATTATTTCGAAAACTGTACAGATCAACACAAATTATAGCATGTGGCTTTATATTCCCCAGGTCCTGTAGTTTTATTTAAGAGACGGATTTCTTTGATCTTTGTTTGACAAAATATACGTACCTCTAAAAAAAATAGAATACACAGTAATTGACACAAGCTTGAGATCATTTGGAAATCATTTCACATGCGCAGCGATGCTTATGAATATTTTGATAGCTTAACCCGCACACAATGAAAAATCCACAACTCACAAGAGGTTAATACTAGAGATGACTATCTGAGAATGAAATGCTTACTATGTAAGTGCGTTATCGCCGTTAATAAAGCTAAAAAGCGTTCGTTATTATTATAAATGCAGTTATTGGTGATAATGCTTGCTAACATGAAGGGTTTATTTAGAGCCTAAAAAAGCAAAATAGGGAATTAAAAGATGGATATTGTTGAATGATTTGTAGAATCTGATATTTTGAAAAGTTCCCGTTAATCAGTTTACAGTATGCATGCTGATTTTTTGCTTCAAACCGGTATCTGTTTTTTCATCTACGGCAAATAATGCAAAATAAAAACTAGATGTTTGTTTATAGTAAAAAACAAGCCGTGCAAGGACATGATTATTAACAGGTTGCATGACAAATGTGAACTACTTACACCGAACTGTTACTGAGTTACCTATCTTTAAAGTTGGACACAACTTCCGAAACGGACTATAGCAATTACGCTACCTCGGCTCCCTAAACGTCGCTGGCTTTATAGAAATTAGGAAACATATATTGTCAGCCCGGTAGCTACAAGACCTTTTGCTGTTGCCGAATTCTGTTCTGCGTTACTGCAACTTTGAATGCTATTGTTCCCCAGGTGGGTTCCGGGGCCCCATTGTGGTGGGGGGGGGGGAGGGGGAGGGAATTGTGCCCAATATACCCGAAGGCATGAAAAGGGGTCCTTTCCTGTTATTGTCTGAATAGACATTTGGTGTTCAAGTGGCTCCAGGATTGTGTGTGTGTATATATATATATATATATATATATATATATATATATATATATATATATATATATATATATATATATATATATATATATATATATATATATATATATACTGATGGCATACACAATTGACGTTTTTGTGACTACAAGCCTGGATATCTATATTGAAATTAACGGCTAACGTACTAATGGATTGTGGTTTAATTCTGGTATCTAGGTCTCTTAGTTTATTGGCTGTAAGAAACTACTATCTAAGCTTGAGTTGAGTTACGAGCTTACTTGACAGCACTTAAATCATTCCCATAAACTCCCCTTCCCTATCTTCAGCAGCCAACGCACAGTTACACTTCTAATAGTACCAGCTGCGTCTATTACTAAATCAATTGTTATCGTTTTAGCGGTTAGAAAACTATATGCTTGATTGGTCTATAAAATATAGGTAAATAGTAGAGGACACGTCAGATAACAAATGCCTATTGGTCTATAAAATATTCGGAAATAGTAGAGGACACGTCAGATAACAAATGCCAAAAGGTCTATAAAATATTCGGAAATAGTAGAGAACACATCAGATAACAAATGCCGATTGGTCTATAAAACATAGGTAAATAGTAGAGGACACGTCATATAACAAATGCCGATTGGTCTATAAAATATAGGTAAATAGTGGAGGACACGTCAGATAACAAATGCCGATTGGTCTATAAAATATAGGTAATTAGTAGAGGACACGTCAGATAACAAATGCCGATCGGTCTATCTAATATAAGGAATTAGTAGACGGAACACCGGACAACAAGTGCTGATCTATAAGATATAAAGAATTATTAGAGGTCACTTTGGACAAGTGCTGACTGGTCTATATAAGTTGGAGAATTATTAGAGTGCACGCCAGACAACAAATGCTGATTAGTCTATACAATAAAAGAAACTATTAGAGTGCACGCCAGACAACAAATGCTGATTAGTCTATACAATAAAAGAAACTTTTAGAGTGCACACTAGACAACAAATGCTGATTAGTCTATACAATAAAAGAAACTATTAGAGTGCACGCCAGACAACAAATGCTGATTAGTCTATACAATAAAAGAAACTATTAGAGTGCACGCCAGACAAAAAATGCTGATTAGTCTATACAATAAAAGAAACTTTTAGAGTGCACACAAGACAACAAATGCTGATTAGTCTATACAATAAAAGAAACTATTAGAGCGCACGCCAGACAACAAATGCTGATTGGTCTATAAAATATACGGAAGTATTAGAGGGCACACAAGACAAGAAGTGTTGACTGTCTATAAAATTTAGAGAATTATTAGAAAACAGGAGTCGCTGTGGTTTAGCGGCTAGACGCTTGCCTGCGGATCGAAAAGTCGTGTATTCGGGTCCTGATGGAGGATTATTTTTTTCAAAAACGACCTTGGCTTCCAGGTCGACTTAGAATTAATGGGTACCAGATTAATTCCTAGGAAATAAAGGCGACCAACGTGGTGCTGTCCACATCCCCCGCCAAGTGTCGATTGATCTATAAAATATATTTCTATCCCTATACGTTAAATACGCCTGAAGGCGGGGGAAAGGGTCCTTCACTAGTTACAACACACCCATTGCCGGCCGCAGTGACAAAGGAGCCGCGGTATGATAGAAGCTAGTCGCCGTAGGATAGCGGCTAGCCGCCCGACTCACGGTTTTGTGGTCTTGATTTACAATCCGTATAAAAGAGAATTGTTTTCCTTCCAAAATTGACCTTTACTCCGATCGGCCTGTAAAATATATGAGTCTGGCATAATATACCCAAGGCGTCATTGGTATACAAAGAATCCTTAATTATTTACTTATTAGCGGTGACGGCACAGTGATTGGAGCTCGTCCTCTAAGTGGTCTTTCATACATTATTAATGTCTTTAACAGTTACTGCAGCCGTCTTCTCTATGCTCAGTTTGCGAAGGCTCAGGTGGCTGGGTCCCACCTGGAGAATGGAAGATGGCAGTGTTCCTAAGGACATCCCCTATGGCGAATTAAAGATGGGTAGAAGATATCGAGGCCGACCTCTACAAAGATGTGTGCAAGCGGGACATGAATGATACACGTATTGATGTAGACTCGTGGGAACAAAATGCCATGGTCCTTGTTGTGTGGAAGGGGCACAGCGGGAACGGGAATGACAATGAAGAAAGAAATGATTGCAGAAAGGATGAGAAAAAAAAAAAAAAAAAGTAAACACAAATGTTGACAACGGCGGTCTTGAATCCTATGCTGTAATAGTGGAAGACTTTTCTTAAAGCTGGCGGGTCTTGCTAGTCACACTCGCCACCGTCATTGGTTGTAAGTCCCGGGCCTCCTCGCAGCGTAATCTATTGTCTGGAAAGAGAGAAAGGTGCCAATCAATGGCCCTAAAAGGTGCCAATACCTAGGGTCCATTTAAAGGAAATAATCTGTGCCTCGAAGCGGTTTCGATGGGAAACCACACGACCTGCACGCCAGTGTTTTCTTTGATTGTTTGGGAGCTTAGGCCGCTAAAGGGGTAAAAGAGACTGACCATTCGGCCCGAACCCCATCCTTAACCCTGGATGTACAAAATAGCCACGTGTCTCTCTAGGCCCTAGACCATTTACAAACCTCTTCTTTTTAAGTATTTGTTAATGCACTTAACATATTTCAATAAACAGTTTTTTTTGGTTGCTATTTATTTTTTATTTTTTTAATTATACACTTAAACAAGGCTTAGACCCCTTGAAGTTCCCTTGTAAATGCGTAAGATGCTTAGCAACCCCCCCCCCCCCCCCCCCCCACACACACTTTTCCCTCAATCCTCGAGCACTACTAAATGCTTTCTTTCTGTCTGTGCCCCCGGCTCTTGCTGAATATAAACAGCTAGAAGATATATTATTCATTGGTTGGGATTCAAAAGCTGGCAAATAATAAGTCACGTGATGCTAGTGATTTAAATAATTGAACGCCACTGGTTATTATTAAAGTGTGTAGTCTTGTGTATATTCCTATGTTTGGTTGCTTCCTGTTTACATTGAGGTATACTGCCATGCGGTAGATTTTTTCACTATGATGCAAATCTTTGAAATGTCGCCCTTGAAATATTTTTTGTTTTGTTTTTGTTTTGTTTAAATAACCTCCGACTGTGATTTAAAAAAAAAAAAAACTACGTATGTCGCCTCCTTACGGTGCCGCCTAATGCGACCATTCTGTATCATAGCACTGCCCTGTTCCAAGTCCAAGTCCTTTTGGAAAAAAAAAAAGAAAAGCTCGACCACGTTCAGACTGCTGCTAGCTAGCCTAGGCTGCCAGCAGTCTCCGCCTATATTTGTGGTCTGGGTTATTTGCGTCACTTTCGTGACTGAATACTAGTGTTTGTGCCATTTCTGGGCTTGATGCTTCCATCCGTATCAACCCGCTCGTCCTGTTGTCACTGGTGCATGTCTTCCTTCTTCTTTCTTGGTGTTTCCTGTTTGTTCTGTCTCCCATTGATTTGGCTAGGCGTATCTCGAAGGAAAGCGAGCTTCCATACCCAAAGTCCTTTGGACCACCATTTATTGTTTTAAAATTTTGAGTATTTTAATTTTGCCAAAAAGTACTGAAAACAGTTTCTGAATTTGAATAGTCTTGAAATGTGAAAATTTTCCGCGTGTGACCATAGTGGTCTTATAGTTGTCTTCCTGTAATATGAACGGGTTAGTCATGTAATGGATATGTGTGTGAGAGTTTATGCTGAGCTTTAAACGGGTCCAGTCGTCATTTGTTATTATATGATCGGGTTGTGTTGACAGCTAAGCTCCGGTGTACGTAAATACCATATAACCGGAGCATCCAGCTCACGCTTTGAGATCCAAATGTTCGGCGATGAGAATTGCTGTGGCATGTTGGGTAACAAACTCAAGTGCTCTCTGTGGGAATGGGTTTGGGGGTTAAACTCATAGTGCATCCGAAAGAGTTAAGGAAAGGTGAGGGGAAAGGGGGCGGGATTTTCCATTCAGTCAATTCTCGTCGTTGCCGTCTTGTTGGATTCTAGCGTGGCCTTTTGCCGGAACTATGTATATCACGTTACCAACCTTTGCTATCATCCCAGTGATGGGATGGTATTGGTGGTTATGCGTTCTAGTCATGTCATTATCGAGTCACTTGTTTTTCCTATTTGCTGTCAGTCATATCTTGTTGTGAGTCCTGTCGGTCATGTGCATGTTGTATGCATGTTGTGGAATGGGATGGTTTTGTGTATGAATCCCCAGAGTATATGGACGCACCCAACCAGGTGTATGCGTACATGCACTCGAGTACTCATACACGCAGACAACACTACACATGTGCACGTCCTTTCATACTTATCCGTGTATGCATACCTAATTGACATTACGTACACACGCAAACTCTTTCACATGCGTCTACCCATGCCTGTACTTACATTCATAAAAAAACGAGTACATCCACACGTAGTGACATTCACTCTTCCATGTCTTGTGCGTTTTGTGTCGCTATGTCTGTAATTTCGTCTGGTCGTGTCACTTTTAAGTTATGTCCCGTTACTGGTATGTGATCTGTCCGGTACTGTCTTATCATGTTCTGGTGGATGGTGTGTGTTGATGACGTTCTTGCTGCGTACACACTTCATTCCATTTGTTCTCATTAATTAACAGACATGCAGCAACACAATTTATGGGTTCTTTGAGTACACTGTCATTAATACACACACAAATATATAAATATACATGCTCCCATATATATACACACATGCACACTCATACCCACATATACATGCATACAGTAATACATTTCGATACTGCCCTGTTCGGTTATTTCGTGTATATTTAAAAAGGCATGGCACCAGGAAGGAGGGGCAGGGGTCGAATAACACTAAGATGGGTACAGTGACTCGTCTAACATGAAAGCACACGAGGCAGGATAGCTTGGCGAGAGAGTGAGTTTGTTTAAAGCAGACATTCTGCAAAGGACCTTATACATAATGATGAGAGTTCATCTTTCTTCTAACATACTTTGAAATAATTAATATAGTGAGTAGCCTACATGTTGTTGTTGTGCTTAGAATTCCTCTTCTAATAATTAATGGGGGGGGGGGGGGGGGGGGGCAACGTAGTGTGGGCTATTCTTTGTGATGTACAACTTCTATATAATTTTATAACGATCAATTTGTGTATTGGATATTCTTTTTTTTGACAATTATCCAACGAGTAATATCATAAAAACTCCTTCTTCTTCTTCTTTTTCGCGTTCACCAGCTGTAAACTCTAGCGGAAAGTTCTGGTTGTTCATCCACTTCTGGACTGCAGTCCTGTTCCAGAACCTGAGTGTTGCGTGTGCACCCGTTTTACAGATCTGACTTATTTGTGTGCGGACTGTTAGTTCCTTACCTCTCAGGCAGATGCACTCCGACTTCGAAGGAAACTCACAATTAGTCGACTTTTACGACATGGGTAGGCAGTGGGTCTATTCTTGTTTCCCCTATAATAAGGTGCCGAACCCCACACGGGAAAAACTCATTCAAAAATGTTTGTTTTAAAAATCCTAAACCTAATCTAGGTTGCAAACTTCAAGTAGGACATTAGAACTCACAGTCACACTTCCTCCAATGCCACCGAAAAGTCCAGTTTTCTATGTTGGTTAGTTGCGTATCCTTTACAGGACGTTGCAGAACCAACCCCAACAGCCCCTGGCTGTTGTGTGGTTTTTCTAGGCAAATTTACGTCCAGTAGTTTGCCATTGCTTACTGAACGGTCGGCTTTCTTCATACCACTGTCGAAACCAAAGCAAGGCGCATGGCCCGCAGCTGGGATCAAACCCGGCATCCCGGCATTACGAAGCGTTCGCGTCGACTTAGCCACAGAGCCGACCCAGTTTCCTATACATATCTAATTGTACAATCCTGGTTCAACAAACTCAACTGCTTACTTTTATAAAATCCCCATTAAACATTTTCCTGGACAAATTAAATTTCACAATCAAAATAGCTTTCTTGAACAATAAACTTATATATTTACTACTACTAAAATTCCCAGTCTTATTTTGAAGTTCAATACCCTGTACGGGACTTTCTTCAGTCTGACATCGTAACATCTCAGTCACACCCTCCTAGCTCCGTTCTCTCTCTCTCTCTCTCTCTCTCTCTCTCTCTCTCTCTCTCTCTCTCTCTCTCTCTCTCTCTCTCTCTCTCTCTCTCTCTTTCTCTCTCCCCTCCACCTTCTCTCTATTGTGACGAGTAGTTGGGAACTTCCCTATCCATACATAATTTCACAAACACAGAGCACTTCTCAACAACAACAAAATTTAAGGGGAAAAAAAGAAAAGAATTGGAACTACATTGTTCATGTTTGGTAACAATTTCAGACTGGGACATGAACGCGGTAACTTTTTATCTCCAGTAGAACCACTTACCCTTTCAGCCACCTTTCATCTTTTCTGACTCAAAGGAAAAAAAAAAAAAATAAACAACTAGTAAAGTTTGACCTTGAAATTCAAACCTTATACATTTTTATTCTAAGGCGGACGTCTGTAAGCTATCCGCCACGCCTCCTTATTTGAGACTGAACAGTCAAACGTTGTCCGAAACACATCTATTTTTACAATCATAGAACTTTCCTGGATCAACAAACTACGCCATTAACAATTATAATGCTCAACCTTGGTATTTGACCCCTAAAACGTCTGATCTTTATTCTGACACTGCAACTCCTCACTCACGCCTGACTCCATTGTGACTGAACAATCAAACATTATCCTCTACCCCTCTCTTCTTACAATCACAAAGCTTTCCTGATCAAGAAACTTGTACCCGTCTGGTGAGAGAAACATTCCAGTGAATGCATTGTAGCACAAATAAATGGGACAACATTTGGCAGATAACAAATGATGGCCATCGATAACAATTGTTTTCCCATGGACGTAGTTCTTGGCTGTACCATCTCAGGCTGACAACACCTATTTGATAATGCCGGCACTGAGAGGAATCAGACTTTCTATTGCCTTGTGTAACTGCAAGTGCTGGCACAAATCAAATCATTCACCGACGTGGCCTGTTTATGCAGCGGCTATCGTCCATTACCGTTGATTTACGGTCTGTCTGTGCTGATGTTGTTGTGGATGTATAACATTACCCACGAGAATCTTCTATCTGCAAGTGATGTTACTGTTGTTCTATACCGTTAACTGCGCGAATTCTCTACCTACAAATAATATTATTGTTCTGTAATAAAAATTAAAAAAATAAAAACGAATCAAGTGTAATATTGTTGATGTATATCGTTAACTGATCGAATCTTCTACCTGCAAGTGATATTATTGTTGATGTATATCGTTAACTCAGCGAATCCTCTACCCACAAGTGATATTATTGTTGATGTATATCGTTAACTCAGCGAACCTTCTGCCTTCAAGTGATATTATTGTTGCTGTATATCGTTAACTCAGCGAATCCTCTACTGAGACATCCCCTGCAAGTGATATTATTCTTGCTGTATAACGATAACAGCACGCATCCTCCATCTACAAGTGATGTTGTAGTTGTTGTATATCATCTATCTACAAGTGTTGTTACTGTTGTAGTTTAACGTTGAAAGCGCATTTCCTGTATTTACACATGCTTTTTTTGCATAATGTTAACCACGCGAATCCTTTAAGGGATGTTTGTGTGTATGTGTGTGTGAGTGTGTGTGTGTGTGTGTGTGTGTGTGTTTGTGTGTGTAAAGTTAACGGCGCGTTTCCCCTATCTACAGGTGATGTATTTTGTGTAACGTTAACCACGTGAATCTTATTTCTACAGGTGATGTTATTTTTGTGGTATAACGTTAACTGGGCATCTCCTCTATCTACGAGTGATGTTATTGTTGTGGTATAACATTAACTGGGCATCTCCTCTATCTACAAGTGATGTTATTGTTGTGGTATAACATTAACTGGGCATCTCCTCTATCTACGAGTGATATTATTGTCATTGTATAACGTTAACTGCACATTTCCTCCTTCTACAAGTGATGTTATTGTTGTTGTATAATGTTATCTGCGTCACTCTTCTGTATACAAGTACTGTTTTTGTTGTTGAATAACGTTATCTGCGTCACTCTTCTGTATACAAGTGATGTTATTGTTGTTGTATAATGTTATCTGCGTCACTCTTCTGTATACAAGTGATGTTATTGTTGTTGAATAACGTTATCTGCGTCACTCTTCTGTATACAAGTGATGTTATTGTTGTTGAATAACGTTATATGCGTCACTCTTCTGTATACAAGTGATGTTATTGTTGTTGTATAACGTTATCTGTGTCACTCTTCTGTATACAAGTGATGTTATTGTTGTTGTATAACGTTATCTGCGTCACTCTTCTCTGTACAAGTGATGTTATTGTTGTTGAATAACGTTATATGCGTCACTCTTCTCTGTACAAGTGATGTTATTGTTGTATAACGTTGTCTGCGTCACTCTTTTATATACAAGTGATGTTATTGTTGTTGTAGGACGTTAACTGCGTAACTCTTTTCTATACAAGTGATGTTATTGTTGTTGTATAACATTATCTGAGTCACTCTTCTATACAGGAGTGATGTTATTGTTGTTGTATGACGTTAACTGCGTCACTCGTCTATACACAAGTGATGTTATTGTTGTAGTTGAACGTTAACTGCATGACTCCTGTATATGCTAGTGATGTTTTATTGTTGTTGTATACCGTTAATTGCGCCTTTCCTCCATCTATGAGTGATGTTATTGTTGTTACATAACGTTAACTGCGTTACTCCTCTATATACAAGTGATGTTATATTGTTGTTGTGTAACATTAAAGGCGAGTTTCCTCTATCTACAAGTCATGTTATTGTATACCATGAACCACACGCATCATATGTCTACAGGTGATGTAATTGTTGTATTGTGTCAACTGTGAGCATCCTCTGCCCACAACGGCATTTGTTGTATAACTTTAGCAGCGCAAAACTGTTATCTACAAGTCTTGTTGCTGTAGATACATAATTACAGCCGTATCGTTGTGTAGAAGTAGCGTTTCAATTACTACAAGATGTCACTGTTGATTTGTGAAGTTAGCTGGACGAATTATGTATCTAGAGTTGATGTTTTACATTGTTAACATTAACCGTGTCATTATCTTTCTACAACTGATGTTTTAGTTGATTTACAACATTAACAGGGTGCTCTTCTTTCTCCAATTATTGTTGATTCACAACTTCGACTGTGTCGATCTGTATATAGAGGTAATATTATAATGGAACTATCTATACAGGTCACATTTGCATTCTGTTTCTATCGGTGGGGTCAACGTTAACTTAACGTTTACCTTGTCAATCTTTCTTGTTGTTGTTTTTCAACTGAGGGGTTACTGTTGGTGTGCAACTTTAACAGCCTGTATCTTTTGTCTCTAGTCGATGTTTTTGACACAACTTTAACAGTGTCATTTTGTATCTACAACTGACCTTACATTTAAAATAACATTGTAAACGTGTCATTAGAGGCGCATACCTTCTGTTTGCAAACGATTCTTTTGTTGGTACATAACTTTAACCATGCATTTTGTACCTACAACTGATCTTATTATTGAAATATAATGTTTAACACGTCACTTTGCACCTGCAAGTGATCTTTAATGTGAAAAACAAGTTTAAACGTGTCATTCTATTTCAGCAACTGGAACAATTGTCGATGCAACAGCGTTAACTTTGTTCTTCTTTGTCGAGCAACAGATTGTAATTTTGATGTATAACGTCAACATTCTCATTTTCTATTTAATTCTGATGTTGTATTATCGGTAATACATACATTTAATTTGCTATTCGTATCCACATTTTAAGGTTTCTCTGCCTGAACTACTGAGTTTAGTGCTTTGTTGCAGTCTTTTGAGCTGGGTTTTTCCTGTGGAATGTCTTTCATTTGTGCATTGGATGTGTTTAGTATGGCCAGTCGCCTGTTTACGTGTGAGTTGGTGAAATAACTTATGGAATAATTCTTCGTGTGTACAGTTACCGACTTATCGTGCCCGACTACTTTCACAAACTGAATTTCTGGTGGCAATTGTTGGCTTTGGCGCCTTTAGCAACTGAAATACGGATTCACTGCGTGCGCATATTTCTGGATTGTTCCGAGACCAGTTGTTTGTTTACCAGTTTTTCAAATGTGACAGTGAGTGACATTTCATTTGATTTGCACTGGCTCAAGAACGGAGCTAGTTTGAGGAAACCCGATTGCTGTGAAGTTAAAACCTTGACTAAGACTAAGATCTACATCTGATTTGTGTGTTAACAAACATTTTTAACTGTGTCATTCTGTAACCCTAAGTCGATGCGAATGCTTCGCATTGCCGGGATGTCGGGTTCGATCCCAGTTGCGGCCCATCCACCTTGCGTTGGTTTTGACAGTGGTATTAAGAAAGCCGACCGTCCAGCATGCAATGGCAAACTACTGGACGTAAATTTGCCTAGAAAAGCCACACAACAGCCAGGGGGCAACGTCCTGTAAAGGATACGCAACTAACCTAATTCTGTATCCACAACTAATGTTATGCTGACTTATAAAGATGCTGACCTTAATGTTTCTGTCAAAGGTGAAATAGTCATTATCTATATTACGCGTGTTTGTATGAATAAGTTTTGCACAAACCACGACCGACGTAGCTCCAGCAACGATCATTTCATTAGTTATTTCGTTGCCTGTCTGGATTTGTTTTTAGTTGATTGGCCACTTTTGACTGTGTAACACTGAACGTCACATTATTATTATAAACTTTTATTTCTACTAAATGCTTGAGTATTTGGTAGCGTAGATGTAGGCATTCCGCCTTTCAAGCGGTTGATCGGGGTTCAATTCCCCGCTAGATTAATTTTTTTTCTATTTTGAGGGGGCCCTAACTGGGTAGCTGCCAAGTTTTGTTGTGGTTTATAGCTAGGCTGCGATATTTACGTTTTTTTGGCTCGGTTTTAGGGTTTACAGCTAGCCAGCGATAGCGGTGACGTGATGCTCACTGGTCGTGTCACGGGTAACATTTGTTCTTCCTTGAGAGGGCGGTTGGCACGTTGTGTTGTGGTTTACAGCTAGGCTGTTATATCTGACCCAAACTCCTCAGTCTTAGGTAGTATAGTTGTAAGTATTCCGCCCTTCACGCGGTTGACCGGTGTTCGATTACCCACTGGGTGCTACTTTTGTCTTTTTCCCTCAAGATTGCCGTTGGAACGTTGTGTTGTGGTTTACAGCTAGGCTGCAATATCTGCGCCTTTCACCCAGAGACATCCGATTTCAGTAAAGTCCCATTTAGCCTCCCCGAGACGCTTCACTCGATCATAAACTATTCGTTGATGACAGAAGCTGTTAACTAAGAGGGCTTACAGTCCAGTTTACTTTGGGGGGGATACGGATACCAAGATCATTTAACATTCGTCTCTTCGGAGAGGGGGAGATGACGGGTGTGGGTTTTTATTTCCGCTATTTGTGAGTATGGAACGGACTATTTATGTGGGTTCCATCTCTGTTTAGGTGACGGAGTTTTGTTCTTTTTCTTTGTTGGGAGCTCAATTACGCTAAAAGTCAGTGGCGACTGCATGCGGCGCTAACTCCTCTTGCTAAACCGACCTGCACAGACAGTAGTGACTGGTTTTTTTTCTTTCAGAAGGTGGTGGTAGTAGTAGCAGTAGTACTGGTACTGGATGTGTGATGTGGTAGCTGTTACACTGACCACATTTACTTCTCAGTACACATAAATGCTACCCATTTTAGTCTGGGTGAACACGGATGCCAAGCTCAATTCAGTTACAATATTTCGTCAGATGATGATTTTCCCATCCTTCGGAGAGGATGATATGACTAATGGTTGAGGGGAGGGGGAGGGTTGATGCCCGACACTGTTAACTGAGAGACCTTAAAACATTATTTTAACGTTCTCATTTCTTATCTATTTCTATTTTTTATAATTTCACCAGGTGATGATTTTTCATTCCTTCGGAGAGGGAAATATTATTTGGGGAAAATATTTTTTGGAAATATTATTTGCCAAACACTGTTAGCTGAGAAAGCTTACAACATTATTTTCAAGTTCTCATTTCTTAACTATTTCTATTTTAATAATTTCGCCAGGGATTATTTTTCAATCCTTCGAAGAGGGAGATCTGACCGGGTGGGGAAAGGGGGGGGGGAGGGAAGGGGGAGGGTTATGACAGACACTGTTAGCTGAGAGCTATTTTCTCTCTTGTCCATTTCACCATTCTGGGCCACAGCAACGCATGGCCGGGCACATCTAGTTTTTCTATATTTAGCGTTGTTGATGGTTACTTCTTTCAATCCTAATCAGTTATTTCTTTAACTCCTCCTATTCCAAGAAGTGAGGCTTCAAATCAACAAATACATAAGCTTGAAGAAGTTCAGCAAAGACACATTGGTTTAAAAAAAAAAAAAAAACACTAGTGAGAATTGCACAGTGTGAATTGTATTGGCTGCTCCAGAGTCCTTGAGCAGAAATGGAGATATCAGATTTCAAAGTGAATAGCTGAATAACAAAGCCTTTTAGTAGTCCATGGAGATGTTTCAATCACGGTTTGAAAACTCTGATTGATTGTTCCTACAAGCATGCTTTTAAAATAAACATGGAACAATGTCAATTGTTGGACTTACTAGTCTCCACGTGTCCATGTGTGCATATTGCGTGTGTCTGACATGTTTTCAAAAAACAAGTGACGTTGTTTTTTTTTTTTTTTCTACATAATCACACTTGCTGACTATACGAACTGTCTGTAATAGAAGACAGCAAGGACAGTATATTATCTTGGAAATATTCAAGTAACGTAAATTGAGTTGGTTGGTGCTAACCGAGTTTATAACCTTAACTGTGCGCATCTTTTGTCTATAACTGTTGTTACTGTTGATACATAGGGTGTGCAGTGTCATTCTGTATACACACACAAAAAAAGGTTGCGGTTATCATGTAACTTTAACGGTGCGTATATTCTATCTCCTGTCTCGGAAGCTGAAATATTTTGGTCATATCAAGCGCCACGAAAGATTGGAAAAAATTATAGAAGAGGGCATGGTACCAGGAAAGAGGGGCAGGGACCGACCGACACGAAGTTGGGCACAGGATATAAGTGACTCCTTGAGTATGAAAGTACATAAGGCGGTAGAGTTGGCGAGAGACCGAGTTTCTTTCAAACAGATCGTGATGAGAGCGACGTTCTGCAAAAGACCTGCTACATGATAATGATGATATTCTATCTTGTTACTTCGTAGTTTTAAAATAACGGGGTCGATTCCAGCTGCTGGAAATTTGGCAGCAGACTGGTTTTTGTTGATTTCTATAGTGGTATCGAAAGCGACGGTTAAGCAAGCGATGGTAAAAGATAATTACTTGGTAACACCACACTGTCAAATCAATTACCAGGTTGATTCTGCAATTTCCTGTTAAGGCTATGCAATTTTACACACACACACACACACACACACACACACACACACACACACACACACACACACACACACACACACCCCCCGCACGCATGCACGCACACACACACACACACACGCACACATTTAAAACGTATTCATTTTTTTTCCTGTATCTCTTCTTTATTCACCGGCTGTAGCTCCAGCGAAAAGTCTTTGTCGATTTGGACTTTGCCTGTGTGCAAGAGACTGATTTTTGCCTGTATAATCGTCTTTCTGGCTTATTTGTGTGCAATGTGTTGGTCCTTGTCGTTCACGCAGATGCTGTCCGACTCCGAAGGAAGTCCACAATTAGTCGACTCCTACGACAAACGTGTTGGGAGGCAGCAGGTCTATTCTTGCTATCCCCACAATGAGGCCCTGGAGCTCACACGGGGAAACCTGTATCTACATTCAATGTTTTTGTTCAACACGACGTAATCCTACTCTAAGCCTTCATTTCTCAGTAAAATTGTTAGTTTCTGGTTACACCTCACAGTGTGATTGATTCTTTGTTTACTGTGTGTCTCAAACGGCTGTTCTTCATAGTTAGAAAAAAAAAAGTTATGTGTCTCATACTTAGTGGCTCGACGTCCTAGTTCGAAATAAAAGGAATGTATTAATAATGAACCTTATTGACCTTACTCAACTCGGGTCATTCATAACAGGCGTCGTCCCATTCCTTGATGATAACCAAGTCATCCCCAAGTGTGATGCAATTTTTTTATTTCTTGAAACCCCACCCTGGCTTCTGCTGGGGGCCCTGAATATAGACGGGGCATAGATATGGCCTAGCCATAAATATGGCCCAGCGGTTGAAAGGGGTTTCTGGGACCTCTCCACGGGTGATCCTCATCCACATGATGGCACTTTGTATCACCAGGTGTTTATCGCTCTGTGTGATGTCTTGGTAGGGTAAAATTTACTTACCTACTTACCCTTTCTTGGTAGCTAAAGGCATTGTGGGTTAACATGTAATCGTTATCCGAATTAGGGCACGCTCGGTTGCCCGATATGCTGTGATTGTGTGAAGTCTCAGTTTATCAGTGACTTCTTATACATATCTTCTTTTTGGTGTACCTCTTGGGGTTTCTACTTTTGTGTACGCTTTTGTTACTGGCCATGTCCTGTTTGAGACCTTGTTCTTTCTGGGACTCAGATAGGACGGAATATTCAGCATAACTTATGTCGAATGTAGAAAAAGAAGATACTAATAACAATGAGGTTTGAACAACGGACCAACATCATGGCACACGGGTAGTAACCCATAAATGTTCCGTTCTTCTTCTAACTTAAGTCTGAGTCCCAAGAAACACAGCACAGTGCACAGGCTCTCTAGCACCGGCGAGGATCCTGAAATACTTTGGGTAGATTTTTAACTCCAAGTTTTGCCCGGGCAGCGCCGTTAGACTACGCTCTTCGATTTCCAACTGCCAAGGGATTTTTTTTTTACGTTTGCAACAATGCACACGGGCGTCCGATCTCACTACCCAGAGACCAGAGGGAATTACTAGAAGTCCAAGTCCACGTGAAAAAATCTTAGCCCTTATCGGACAACACCATGCCTCGAGACCAAGCAGCCTCATTATAAAGACAAATGGAAAGTATTATTTTTTAGTCCAAATATTTCGGAGAGAGATCCGTACAGACCTTGTTTCCAGCAATACGTATACACATAACCCATAACTAAAACAGGGCCATAAGGTACAGCTAAACCCTTGAGCAAAAAAGGATGGAGGCCTTTAATTAACCAGAAAAGGTGATAATCAAAAGCCATAAAACGTTCTTAATAATATAATTCAATATAATCCCGCAAATGTGTTTCATAAATGCAATTAGTCGGCTCGTCATCAGATCGGGGAGAACAGGCAGCACAAACCGCCTACAACTGACTGGAAGTGGGCACCAAAGACATTTCTGAGTCATATTTTGCATTCGTAATGTTACCGGGCGTAAAACCTCATTATACACATGTATGTTTTATCATATTCCTTCCCAACGTAACGGCTGCTTTCTGCATTTTCATACGAAATCAATTTGCCTAGGATCTCATAATGCATGGGGTAGAGCTGTATCCCTGATTGGGGACTGCGTATCTCTTCAGGGTATATCCGCAATCGATTTGGAAATGAGAGGACGATAGCCAAAATTATTATCAAGGGCGACAACAGTGGAATAATTTTGTTCAAATATCGTTCCCTCGAGGAAACATTCAGACAGTTCCGAGATAAGGCGGAGTTCGTCTTTTCGGGAATAGTGTTCACGTATCATATGTTTAAAAACTGTATACACGAGGGATATGAATGGTCGTAGACTACGAGGTAGACCAAGAAGAAGATGGAGAGATAATATCCAGACAGACCTGCAAACACTTCGTGTCACCAACTGGAAAGAGAAGGCCAACCAGAGAGGTGAATGAAGGCGGGTGATATCTGCAGCAATGAACCTCAAAGGCTCAGAATGCTGAAGAAGAAGACTAACCAGAGAGATGAATGGAGTCGGATGATATCTGCAGCAATGAACCTCAAAGGCTCGGAACGCTGAAGAAGAAGGCTAAACAGAGAGATGAATGGAGTCGGGTAATATCTGCAGCAATGAACCTCAAGGGCTCGGAATGCTGAAGAAGAAGATGATATATTTACTTATTATTAGGTAAGGGACCGGGAAAATCAACATGGCAGATACACTGCAAACTGTGGCACTTACTAAAGCAGTCATAAAGCTTTTCTGTGCATTGCTAGTTAACCTGTATCGTGTAATTTTTTGTTCACGGTGTCTGACTGTCATGAGTTATAAGTTGGATTATCTTCACAGCTCTTCGGACACACCGATAGGTGCTCAGATTCCCCTCTCAACATATTCATCAGTGTCTCGCGGTTGATAGTGCCAGTCCTATGCTGGTTGACAAGACTTGGTGTGCGTCCAGTGTGCTACCCATGCTTGGCTGTGCCGATCTTTACTCCCAATTCTCGTATTCTTAGCAGTGATGTGGACACGTTGTTCCCAAAATCCTCATTGTGTCTCTGATATGGTACGTCAACCTTCGCGTTGACGGCTCGCTGCCGCTTGTCTCAGTGGCGCGTGTCTGTCCTCACATGAACCCACCCACACTGGATTACAGGTTACTTGGCAACCGTCTTGTAGTGGCCCAGTGTAAATGAGATGCACGGCTTAACAGGCTTTCCCGGATTTGTACCTGTTTGATTATCTCCTTGGGATGTTTATCCTGCAGAATGCAAATCTGGAGAGGGAACTTCTTACAAAGTAACAATAATAATAATAATAATAATAATAATAATAATAATAATAATGATAATAATAATAATAATAATACACACAGACAAATATTTTTATACTACTGCAAACAAGGATATGACTTTGCTTGTAAGACTGTACATATGGCGCTGTTTATAAGAATGAACATATGACGCTGTTTAAAAGACTGTATATGTTTTGCTGTTTAAAAGACTCTACATATGGCCCTGTTTATAAGACTTTTTTAAAGGGAAACAGTTTATCATCTCGAGAATTGCAGACGCATTAATATTTTAAGGATGCAAATCACACCGGTACAAAATCCAATTTTTTTTTTCTGTTTTGTAATAGCAGGGTGCTACATTCTACCCCTGCTACGGACGATTTGTCTTGAGCTGGTTTCGACAATAGTACCGAGAGATGACCGTTTAGTGCTATGGCAAAGTGCTTAACGTAAAATTTGCATAGAAAAATCACAACAGCCAATAAATTCTGAAAGCCGGCTTAATCGCATAGTCATCTGACACATCTAATTTTGGGCACCATAAGATAGTGGCAATGAAGTAACTTAAAGTTCAGCTGGATGTATCTGATCTGACTACTTTCTTTGACATTCAAATTTTGCAAAAGTTTAGAAAAACTCCGGTTAATGATTCTCCAATTATAATAATGTTTCTGCAACTGCGAAGTTAAAAATCCTAAAATCTGTGCTTACGTGATTGTGCATGATCAGTCTTTTCACAGCGTTTTCGCTTAAACAGCAGGGGAGCAGTGCAACTTGTAAGTTTTGAGGAGGTTCAAGTGGGTATCTCAAATGTGTCCTGTTAGTTTGACATCCAGAATAAGACCCCATGAGCCTGTTTTCTTTAGCAGAATCAGCGAAGAAAAATCAAATGCACCCCAAGAATGAACTGACCGAAATGACTACACTGCTCTACTCAAACATGTAAATAAATGGAACAAAATAATAATAAACGACAGAAGTATATAACGCATATGATTCTTACCTAGACCACACTGAATTTTGTAAAAAAAAAAAACAAAAAAAAAACAGGCGGTTACGTAAATCTCGTCAGATTTTCGTTTTCGTTTTATTTTTTAAAATTTATTTTTTTACTTTTTTTTTTGCCCTCACCGGCGCAAAATCCTGGTTGTTCGTCCACTTTTCGACTTTACTATTCTTACAGAACTTCAGTTTTCTATGCACATCCGATTTTTAGATCTTTCTTATGTGTATGTTATGCATGCGGTTGGTTCCTCACCTCCCATGCACATGCACTCTGACTTTAAAGGAAATCTGTTCAGATTGATGATGAAGGATAATCGCTGGAACGTTATTTGCTTGTCTATTGTAAGTGGTCCTGTGAAGCTGACATACACTTTATGTTTCCTCACCTTTTGTGAAAACTGCAGAGATCTATTTTATGGAAAGATGATAAGAACGGCATCGATGGATCGAAAGCTTATGTATTAATAGACGAAGTCAACTCCTAGAGAGTATATTTTTAGTTTTAGTTTAAGCCGACGGATCAACATCATGGCACACGGTTGTGAACCCATAAGTGCTCCGTTCTAATTCTAACTCATGCCTGACTCTGAAGATTCTCAGCGGAGTGCACGAAATAACGTTGCACCGGCGAGGTTCCTAAAATACTTTGTGGGTAGATTTGTAAACTCCAATTTCTTCCCGGGCAGCGCCTTTAGGCTACTCTTCACGATTTCCAGCTGCCAAGGAATTTTTTGTTATTTACTCATGAATACACACGGGCGTCCAGTCTTACTACCCAGAGACCAGGGCTCTCTGAAAGAGAATTCAACTCCTTATAATCTTCTTTCTTTTTTTTGTGTGTCCACATTCTGCTTTGTGCCACTGGGCGTTGAAAGTTAACATATGATTGGTTTCCGAGTTAGGGCACGCTTGGTTGCCCGATATGCTGTTGTAAAGTCTCAGTTTATCAGTGACTCCTTAAATCCATGTTCCTTTTGGTCCACATCTTAAGGTTTCTATTTCTTTCTACGCTCTCGTTGCTGGTACTGTACTCTCTAAGACCCTGTCTAATGTAAGACTGTTTGATGGAAAAGCTTAAAAAATAGTAGAAATCAACTCTCAAAGAGATCATATTACACAAGGCATCAGAAGTAGGCAACATGGAAATGGAAAAGAGTTGTGACAACAGGAAGTCTTGAGCGGGAAAGAGGACGATGTTTGACAATTCATCATCAAGATACAGGACATCTTTAACAAATACGACTTTCAGTACAAGATGCGGGAGGCTGTTAGCTGCAAGGTCACCCTGTCTATGCAGGGGTTCATATACCCAGTATACCATCAATAGGCTTTGAAATTGGGTCATTTTAAGAAATGCCCAGTTCACCGTTGGAAATTAGTTATAAAATGTTGGGAAAATGCCTTCAGAACATTTTGTTCCTTCTTTGGTCGATGTACTGGCATTAATACACGCACCCATGCTTTTGGTGAAGAAAGAAGAAACCCACTGCCTCTCTTACAAGCATGTCGTACAAGGCGCCACATTACAGGAATTTCCTTCTAAAGTCGGAATGAAGCTGCCCGAAAGGCGAGAAACCAAGAGTCTGCATACAAGTAAGTCAGATCTGTAATACACACACACACATACACACACATATACACACACACACCACATACACACACACACAACGACCTACCAACACAGAGATTTAGGATAATTTGTAAGGGGAGCTGAGCCAAGACCGGCTCCAACTGACGGACCACGCTGCTGACGTCATCAAATCGGGACTAACGATACGCTATCGCAGCGATTCTCAAACTGGGTGCCGTGAGCGTATGTAAGGGGTGTTGCGGCAATAATCTAGAATGTTTCCAAATGTGCTTGACATTAAATTTGCGCTTTTTTCTTCCTTGTTTCCTAAGTATTCAAACCGGTTTAAGAGTAGGTGTGCCAGGACATTATTATTATTATTATTATTTTTTTGCCTGACGAAAAAAAGTTTGAGAAACGCTGTTTTAACGTATCGTAAGCCCGGTTTGGTGACGTCAGCAGTATGGCCAGTTAGCTGAAGCCGGTCTTGGCTGAGCACCCTAAGCCTCCTCTCACCCAAGCACGTTGCCCCAGCCCTCCAATATTTTCATTGCCCTGGCGCCTCTGTGGCACCGGCCTGCAATAATGATTCTAAATCAAGCTTACTCGTATGAATGCTAGGGCATGCGCAGTCATGCCGGATCAGGCGCCATATTTGCTCAGAAATTTCGCAGACTCATCCCCGAGACGAAGTATTAGCAAACGAAACCTGGACGTTAAATGCCACTGACAGATTCCAATACACTCTTCTCCCATAGGTCGTCTTGCCTGGTGTTGACTCTAGCCCTCCTACAAATAGAAACTGGGAAATACTATAGAAATTGCTGGAATGTGTTTCTCGGACAAATAGTATTTCGC
Source organism: Candidula unifasciata (assembly GCA_905116865.2). Lineage (NCBI taxonomy): Eukaryota > Metazoa > Mollusca > Gastropoda > Stylommatophora > Geomitridae > Candidula > Candidula unifasciata. The sequence goes on from CAJHNH020007667.1 coordinate 668,190, forward strand.
CATTTAAACAAGAGAATGGATTCTCGAATTAACGGAATTAAAATGAAAATGTGGTCTATACATCAGAAAGCCATTTTATATATATATATATATATATATATATATATATATATATATATATATATATATATATATATATATATTCACACACACACACACAAACGCACACACATTTCTTATTATTCTGTGTTTTATCCTCTTCTGCCTTTAGTTATTCAGTACAGATACAAAACCGAACGGAAATTATATAAGCAAGTTTCACAATATAACCAACACAAACAAAACTTGGACGTTGCTGTTATGGAGCCTTCATCAGCACATACATAAACACATATACACAATATATAGCCAGGTAGATGTCTTGTCAGTAGACTGACGAGACATGTGGGCCAGGAGAACAAATACTCCCGGGGAATTCCAAGGGCCGTAACTGAAGAATTTTAGATGAAACTGTGTTAGCAGTTCAGTTATCTAGGTGATAATGTGCCTTAAGTGAAAATATAGCGATTTTCAAGAGACTTTCGGTATCTGTGGCTGAATGGCTGTATTTTATGGATGTCACCTCCATGTGGTAAACACCTTGGTGATCCTGGAAATGGAAGTGCAATGGTACAGGTTTCAAGGCCAGGAAGACCCCTACACTATAAAGTAAAAACATACAAAGATGGCAGGCATCAAAGGAGAGAAGAAAAGAAAGGAGAGAAGAGTAAAAGCAGAGATAGATAAATTATCCAGTGCTGTACAGACCTATAACTAACTCACTGCAAGCCGTTTGTTGACTTTCTCATGCTAGTTCTCAATGGGGAGTAGCCGTGGTGTAGCGGCTAGACGCTCGCCTGGGGATCGGAAGTTCGCGGGCTCGGGTCCTTAGGGAACCGGGCTTTCTTTAAAAATGACCCTGACTTCCAGCCTTGTTTGGGTACCAGGTGAATCCCATGTACCCTTAAATGGGTACCAGGTGAATCCCATGTACCCTTAAATGGGTACCAGGTATAATCCTAGGAAGTAAAGACGACAGGCGTGATGTTAACCACATCATCTACCAAGTGCCGATTGGTCTATAAAATACAGGTCTAGCCTCATATGCACAATATGCCTACAGACATGGAAAATGGTGGTTAAAAAAGTTCTTAACTGGCTGACGTAAAAACCCCAACACCCACCCTTCCTAGCCGCCTCTTGAGATAGGCGTGATGAGTTAAAGTATTATTTTCTTATAATCCCTTTGTGGTCTCCGGAAACATACGATCGAGCATAAAATAATCATGACAAAAACCCGAATGAAAAAAAAAAAAAAAAAACACAAGTGAGAATTGCACAGTGTGTGAATTGTATTGGCTGCTCCAGAGTCCTTGAGCAGAAATGGAGATATCAGATTTCGAAGTGAATAGCTGAATAACAAAGCCTTTTAGTAGTCCATGGAGATGTTTCAATCACGGTTTGAAAACTCTGATTGATTGTTCCTACAAGCATGCTTTTAAAATAAACATGGAACAATGTCAATTGTTGGACTTACTAGTCTCCACGTGTCCATGTGTGCATATTGCGTGTGTCTGACATGTTTTCAAAAAACAAGTGACGTTGTTTTTTTTTTTTTTCTACATAATGATGGATCGGGCGTATGTTACTAGAATCAGATTTAAATATATCACTGGGCACGCGTATAGTGATGTGGTCCACATCACACCGACTGTCTTTACTTCCCATGACAATACCCGATACCCATTTGAGGCTGTGTCGGCTTGTGAGCCAAGTCCAATTATTCGTTGTTATTACACACACACACACACACACACACACACACACACACACATATATATATATATATATATATATATATATATATATATATATATATATATATATATATATATATATATATATATATATATATATATATGTCTGTATGCTGGGAAGGGGTGGGGGCGGGTGCTTGCGCACTCAATCAAGTGCGTGTGCGTCATTACAAACACATCCATCAATGAGAAAAACATGTTGCTTGCATAGCAGAATGTTCAAGCTCCCTGTGTGGGTTCCATGTCCCCATTATGGGTAAAACAAGAACAGACCCACTGCCTTCCCAACCAGCATGTCATAGAAGATGACTAACTAATTGGGAACGTCCTTCGAAGTCTGAGCGCATCTGCCCGAGGGCAAGGAACAACCAACTGCACACAAAAAAGCCAGTAAAATGGGTGTACACGCAAAACTTAGGCCCTGGCACAAAGCCAAAGTCTAAAAGGACGAACAACCAGGACTTTCCGCCGGAGCTTACAGCTGGTGAACAAAGAAGAAGAATGTTCATTCCATTTTCCTAACTCTTCGTAACAATTTTCAAAGCTCAAGTGCAATTTAAAAAAAAAAAAAAAGTACAACGTTTGCAAGCGTATTGATAGCATATGATGTATAAGAGTAAGTAAGTACATTTTACCCCACCAGGACATCACACAGAGCGATAAACATCCGGGCACACAAAGTGCCACCATGCGGATGATGATTACCCGTGGAAACCGCGTTCAACCATTAGGCTATATTGCCATGGCGGAGCTTTAAAAAAAACGAAAAATTGCATCCCACTAAGGAGACGAAGAAGACATTTTTATAATGTATATGAGATAGGTAAGTAGGTAGGTACCTGATTTGATTTCATTTGTTCTTGATTCAAATCAAATCAGGTAGGTAAGTTGTACCCCACCAGGACATCACACATAAGCGATAAACACCCGGTGACACAAAGTGCCACCATGCGGATGAGGATAACACGTGGAGAGGTCCTGGAAACCCCGTTCAACCGTTAGGCCATATTCAAGGCCCGTCTTTATTTAGGGCCCCCGGCAAAAGCCAGGTTGGGGCTTTAAAATAACATAAATTTGCATCCCATGAGGGGATAGGATGTATATGTATACGATGTATATGTATGTGATGTATATGTACATATGATGTTTATGAGCGCCGGAAGCGGTTACTTCTCCGGTGTCTATTTCTTCCTTTTCTTCTTCAAGTTCCTCAGCGCTTCAGTCTGATGGATAGTTCTTTTTATTCATTTCTGAACTGTATCTTGTTCCGGGACTTGAGTTTTGCGTGCACAACAGTTTTATAGATTTGGCTTATTTGTATGCAGACTGTTGGCTTTTCGCCTCACAGGCAGAAGCCCTTGGACTTCGAGGTGGACATCCTTAATTAGCTGCCCTTAGCCCTATCCTGGCTGTTGCCGGCAACCCTAACATAACCTAACGGTTGAACGGGGTTTCTGGGACCTCTCCCCGGGTGATCCATATCCGCATGGTGGTACTTTGTGTCAAAGGGTGTTTATCGCTTGGTGGATGTCCTGATGGGGCTAAAATTAATTCATTCAATTAGTTGCGCATTCCAGCATGCATGTTATTGAAGTAGTGGGTGTACTCTTTTAATATTAGGCTACCGGAACACATACTGGGAGGGATCAGTTAAATAGTCTTGTTGAATTTTTGTTTAAATAATCCTGCTTCAGATGTAGCGACGTACCTTTCGCTGCTCTAGACGCAATAAACTAAAGGTCCCCTTCCACTCCGTTAGGCTTATTGGGAATATAGGTAAAGTATATCAAGGACACTTTTCCACGCCTTTAGGCGAATAGGGCATATAGGGCTAGACCTATAATTTTATAGACCAATCGGCACAAGATGGGTGATGTGGTCAGCATCACGTGGGCCGCCTTTACTTGCAGCCGGTACCTACTTAAGGTCATTTTGTTGTTGAAAAAAAGTCCGGCTCCGCCAGGGAGCGAATCCACAATCGTCCGATCCGCGGTGCGCTTCTAGCGTCTTCGCCCCGGCGACTCCCTACTGGGCATATAGGGCTAGACCTAAATTTGTATAGACCATTGGTACATGGTGGGTGATGTGGTCAGCGTCACACCGGCCGCCTAAACTTCCCAGGACTGCATCTGGTAACCACTCAAGGCTGGATCGAAACATAAGTCAAGGTAATTTATAAAATTAAAAAAACAGTCTGGCTCCGTCAGGACGCGAACCCACGACCTTCCGATCCGCAGGCGTGCGCCCAGTCGCTAAAGTCACAGCGACTCCTGCTCTACTTGACAATATTGGAGGGGGGGTGGGGGGGGGGGATAATTGTTCGATTCTATCTTCTTTTTCTTTTGTTGTACTTCTCTTTTGAAGTTAACATTTTGAAAATATTTGTACTGTCTGTCTGTCTGTCTGTCTGTCTGTCTGTCTGTCTGTCTGTCTGTCTGTCTGTCTGTCTGTCTGTCTGTCTGTCTGTCTGTCTGTCTGTCTGTCTGTCTGTCTGTCTGTCTGTCTGTCTGTCTGTCTGTCTGTCTGTCTGTCTGTCTGTCTACGTCTTTCTCCTTCTCTCTGTCTTTCTTTCACACACACTTTCTCTCTCATTTTTCTTCTTAGTGACTTCCATCTATGTCTTTCTCTTCTGTCCTCTTTTTCTTCCCTCCTCTGATTCCCACTCCTTTGCCGTCCATCCGTCCTGCCTTCTGTGTATGTTTTCACTTCAAGTATAGGGGTCTTCGTGGCGAAGTGGTCAAGCCGATTGCCTGGCCCTCTGAAGATCGTGGGTTCGCTTTACGGCAGCACCGTTCAGTTCGCGAGTGCAGTTTTAGCGGAGATTCCTAGGGATCGTCGCAGGACCTACTGAGGTCGTGCTCTGTGCGACGCTCTCGGCAGGCAGCTAGCTGTTCTGCGGAGAGGGACCTAGCCATATGGGATAAAACCTAGTGCAATGAAGCCAATCTTCTCACCCTTACCTTTATTTTATAGTGATATTGTGTACATTGCTGTGAACATTACATTCTTTATCGATTACATACACTTGCTGTGTGAAAGATGAGTGTTTATAAGGGACCGCTCTGAGATGATTCTGCATGCTTAGTGAGTGACCGCTTATAAATAAAATTCGTTAGTTTTTTTCTTTGATTCGTTCTTTTCTTTCATTTTTTACTTTTATCTTTCTATATCTCTTCTCTTATTTCCCCCCCCCCCCCCCCCCCCCCCCCCCCAATGTTAGTCTCCTCCATTTCTTCCTTTCACCTCTATACTTTTCTATCTTTGCCATTTTGTTTTCCTTACTTCTCTTCTATTTTCTATTATCTTCTCCTGTATTTTCCTCTCTCTTCTTTACCCAAGTCTTCTATTATCATAACAGCTACACCCCTCTCATTCTCCCTCCTCCCCGCTCTAACTTTCCCATACATACTCTCCTCTGTGCTCATTCCCATTACGTCCATCACCTCCTCTCTGTTCTCCCATCAACTGTTTATTCTTGTATTTGTTTTAACTCACAGATCTCCTGGTTTTGACACTGGATGAGCAGCTATCAACACTTAAACATCATACAATGATCCTTCTTAATGTCAGTTTTTACCATATCTTCACTTGTTTCCCCCCAAGCGTCAGGATAATTTGATGTCCGCCGGCATGCTGTGTGTTTGCTTTTCGATCTGATTTATTTGTCCTGGTTGAATTAATGAAGCTTGGGTCTACATTGTTAGCATTTTGTAAAGCGGAGTTTGCAATTCCACTCTTCAAAGTAGAGTGAAAAATATACAGGCGCATTTATTTCAAACTGGATACTTTTTCTAATGTTGATGAACTTATGTACATAAATTATCACTAGCTGTCTAGTAAAGATTGATCGATCGATCGATAGAGAGAGAGAGAGAGAGAGAGAGAGAGAGAGAGAGAGAGAGAGAGAGAGAGAGAGAGAGAGAGTGAGAGAGAGAGAGAAAGTGTATGTGAGTGTGTCTGTGTGTCTGTGTGTGTGTGTGTGTGTGAGAGAGAGAGAGAAAGAGAGAGAGAGTGAGAGAGAGAGAGAAAGAGAGAGAGAGAAAGTGTATGTGAGTGTGTCTGTGTGTCTGTGTGTGTGTGTGAGAGAGAGAGAGAGAGAGATAGAGAGAGAGAGAGAAAGAGAGAGAGAGAGAGAGAGAGAGAGACAACCTAGTTATTAGCACTGTTACCCGACATGTGGTTCCATGGTCTTCGGTTCTTTGAAAACAAGGGGTCTTTTTCTTTTTTCCTCTTCTCTCCCCCCCCCCCCCCTCTCCCAAATAAGGTCGTTTCGTTCGTATTTTGATTTACAGCAAGTCTGCGATATCTGCACCTTTCAACCTAATACATCCACCTGAAGCCTTTGTCTGTTGTTGTTCTGTTGCTGGCACCTTCCCGTCTGTCCAGACGCCAGTCTTATACTATGCAATGAGGTAGCATTGGACTCACATCCCATGGCGATCTTCTTCTTAAAGTCCATGCCGTGTGGCTTTGGCAGTCATGTCATATCCACAACCTTCTGTCTCCTGTACTCTCAATAACTTCTGACACAGATGATCCTCCATGCCATGATGACAAACTGTCCAGCTTCTTTTCTCTCGGTCTCCCTCTGCCTCTCCTCCCCTCCAACTTTCCTACTGTCACAATGTACTCAAATTTTTTCCTTCTCATGACATGACCAAAGAATGTAGATTGTCTCTTTCTGATGTAGGCAATCAGTTCTCTTCGTGAATCAGTTTCTTTCAAGACATCCTCATTGCTCTTTTTTTATCCGTTCAGTGTATTCTAATCATTCGTCTATAAAATCACACATCCGCAGCTTCCAAATAATATTTCACTAATCTACTAACTGTCCGTGATTCACATCCGTATGTCAAAATAGGATTTATATAGCTTTTGAGAATTCTTTTTCTCGTCTCACTTCACAAAGAAAGATTGCATAAAATATTCTTGATTTTGTAAAATGCTGCCTTTGCTTGAGCTATTCGACAATTAACTTTTTTAATACATCTTCCATCTAATGTTATCAGGGTACCCAAGTACTTAAAGGTATCAACCTCTTTGGGGTTTGTCCAATTTACTTTGATGTTGCGTTCTGGAGGGTCAGTTGTCTTTGTAATTACCACTGCTGCTGTTTTTTCTGCTGTTCAGACTAAGACCCTTGTTTTCGTTTTCCATGGCGATAATGAATGTGAAAAGCAAGACCAGAACGCGTTGCTAAAAGGCTTCAACAATTAGACCCTGGCATTTCTGGACCACCACCACATGTGTTTACTTGGCTTCCTCTCAAATGCTCAGCTTCTATCCTTTCTGCAATCATGTTTTTCCTCTTTATTCTCATTGCCTTTTTGATTTGCTTCTTCAACGAGAAACGGTCCATGACACTTTGTTCCCACAAATCTACATAAATACTTGTATTACTCATGTCCTGCCTGCACACAGTCTGTATATAGTAGTATTAGTAGTAAAGGCCGACCAGGACATCTTCTACCCATCTGTTATTCACCACAGAGAATGTTCTTAGGGACTTAACCATCCCTGAGTCTCCAGGTGTGACCCAGCCACCTGAGTGACCTTATTAAATAATACTAAAGTCTACAAGTGGGCGAACAACCAGAACTTTCCACTGGCGTTTACAACCATTGAAGGTGAAAAAAGAAGCAGAAGACACTAGGGTGTAGTCGTACTGGTAAAAACATTCATCATGCTATAGCTGACAGTTGAACCCAAGCAAAGGCTGTAACTCTTGGAGTCTTACATCTTTTTGGGCAGTAATGAAGATAAAAGATGGGAGAATTGATCGTGATATCAACATAAGGATACAAAAGGCAAGGGGCGCATTTATAGAACTGCGAAATTAGTGGAGGTCAAAAGAAATAAAAATTAATACTAAACTAACAGTATTTAATTCTAATGTCAAATCAGTAACTGCTGTATGGAGTCGAAGCATGGAGAAATCTTAGGCAATTGCTCATAAACTACAAACCTTCATTAACTGGTGCCTGCACAGAATTTAGGTAGTTAAATGGAATTCTAGAATCACTAATATAGAGATTGGGAGAGACAATACGCTGACGTTGGACCGGACACACGTTGAGAAAATTTGAGAACAATATACATATAATATTTTTGCACTGGAACCCACAGGGGCATAGAAATAGAGGAAGAAGAAAAAACATAAAGAAAGGAGCTAAAGAGTGACGCTAAAAAGATGGAAAGGACATGAGAAGAGCTGCAAGCGATAGCGAAGGTAGTAGAAGTTATACATTTTACCCCACTAGGACATCACACAAGCGAAAAACACCCGATGACACAAAGTGCCACCATGCGGATGAAGATCACCTTTGGAGAGGTCCCGGAAACCGCGTTCAGCCGTTAGGCCATATTTATGACAGGGCTATGTTGCTTCCCCTGGTGGGACTTCGAAATAACGAAAAAATTGCATCCTACAAGGGGATGAACAGTTATAGTGAAGGGAAAAAAGGAAAAAGGAAACTATGGTGCCAGTTGGTTGAGGGCCTATGCTCCATTTTGAGTTTGACAGGCAGAACAAGAATACACACTAACTACTTATACCAGGACAGTTTACATACGCAAGTGCCAGGTTTTTTTAAATTCGCGACCGCAAATGTGCCTATTTACAAACCAAACGACACTACAGAAAGCTAGCAATAGCACTATAACGGCTAATTTATGCAACAATAAAACTTTGTTCATAGATTTGTCATCGCTGACATTTATCATGAAAGTTCACATCGTTTTACCGACCTCAGTACATGTGATAATGAGGTTGTTAAAATATCGACAGCCTGTTTACCAAACTGTCAGCCTGGCAAGCTTAATGATCGATACTCCCGTAAACAGTACTGTTTATCGTTTTGTTTGAGTACTTTCTGGAACCAATGTTTTTCAAATGGAGTGAGCAATCTAAACAAGCAATGATCAGTCCAAAGATCTACTTGAGCGTGTTTGTGAATATCAGTAACATAAATTACAGGGACGTGTTTTCTTTCTTTCTAGTTAAACAGTATAACAATGAACTTCAAAGAACATGACTACATACATGTTTTCAAATAGACTGTTAATTCACAACACTGGGTAGCCGCAACTGCTTGCCTACCGACACGAAGGTATTTGAAATGAATGAATTCGTAATGAATGAATTAAAAAAATAATTGACATAGTCTTCCTTTTAGATTGTGCTTAATATACCCACTAGGTAATGTCGTGGGAAGTCAAGGAGGCAGGTGATTTAATTTTTGCCTGCGTCATCCAGCATATTCTTCTTCTGCTATCTCTGGTCATGTTCTTAGTCTGCTTTGGGCCCTGAACTGGGATGTCATCTCAAGGTCTCTCATGTTTACTTAAAGCTTAGTTGTCAGGGCTAATGGATGTGGGCCACAGGTTGTTTCGCAGCTCCTCTGAACGACGACAGTCTTGCAAGATGTATTCTGGGTGTCTGCTCAGCACAAAGACACTGGAAGAAGGTTGTTTGTCTAGTACCTGATTTGTATGTATGTTTGTTGCGCCTGCAATGGTCTGTACATCAGCAAAAAAAAAACTGTAACTTGGTCAGTTCTTTTAGGATGTTAAACCCAGCGCCTACATGCGTGCCTGGCTTGAAATGGGTCCCTAGCTATGCTTTATATTACAATGAAAAAAATTATATCTGGAACTACAAGTGAATCATGGACAGGTGTAAATTAGTGAAAGCTGCGGAGATGTGGTTTTATAGACGAATGATGAGAATGCCCTGGACAGATAAAAAAAAGTAATAACGATGTCTCAAAAGACAGTACTTCACGAAGACAATTGATTGCCCACATCAGACAGAGACAATCCACATTCTCTGATCATATGATGAAAATGAGAACACTGCAGTACATTGTGACACTAGGAAAGCTGGAGGGGAGGAGAGGCAGAGGGAGACCAAGAAAAAAAATGCTGGACAGTTTGACGTCATGGCATGGAGGGTCATCTGTGTCACAGTTGATTAAAAGTACACAAGACAGAAGGTTGTGGATAGGCATGACTACCAAGCCACATAGCATGGACTTTCAGAAAAGAATCTTGGACTACAGGTTACACATGGCTAGTGAAACGGTTACGGGTGGCTTAATTATAACTTTTTTGGGGGGCCGAATTGGATATCTAGCATCTACCTTGTGGGTCTGTCGTCCAGGCTGATATCAAAATCTCCTGATGGTACTGTAAACCTTCAGGTAGCATCACCTGAACAAGGTGATTGATCGATAATAAGGTGTCTTTTCCCCCACTCTGCATACTGTAGGGATACAGATGCGAAGGTGCTGAGAAGTGAATTATCACCAGACTTGTATGAAGTCAGTGCTGGATTTGAGCAAAAACTAACTAAGCTACAGATAAGGGCCCTACAGTTTGCAGGGGCCTCAATAAATGAGTTGTTATAGTTCACAAATGCGATTGTCTTATAATTCAGTATGTAAGAGGATTATATTCTATAATATATGGGACTTTTCAGACACATTCTAAATTATTTGTGTTACTAAATATTAAACGAGAATGTATGGTTCTTTATTAATATCTTACCCCAGATGACGCCACAGGACAGTCCAACATTTTAGAGGGTGGTAAGAATGGGTCTCCCGGCTTTCTGATGCTTTTGACGACCCTAAAACATCTAGAACTGCCCCTAACCCCAACCACCTACGTCCCACAAGAGTGCCGCCTGAGTCCCACGAATGCATGCAGCCTAGGTCCCAGGCAGCCAATCTACCACCCCCTGAAATATTAGACTGTCCCGTGAACCTGTGGATTTCTCCTGTTTGGATAGGAAATTAATAAAGCACTGATGTTATTTCCATCATTTATATATTTACAAGGCGAATATATTTTAAAGTTTTCTGAGATTAACTGCTATAATTCAAAAGAGGTGAGCCTCAGGGCTTCAGATAGCTAATGGTCTCATCAAATCTAATTTGGGCCCTGTATGAACGTCCTCTGTTTTCTACAGTTCATGCGTGCAGTCACGTTTGACTCCGATATGCCTCTGTCAAATTGACCTTCACGTGTTCTAGGCCACATCATATGAAGTCTTGATAATACAAGGATATTCAAAGCCAACGGCATATTTGGCATAGTTCATACAAAAGTGTGGAATAGAGCTGGAATCAGCCTGCAGAAAAAGCTCAAAGTGTACAAAGCTGCCGTACTTCCTATACTTCTCTATGTATGTGGAACATAGACCGTTTACCAGCGCTATGCTAAGAAGCTGAACCATTTCCTCACAGTATGCCTCACAAAGTTGCTAAACATAAAATGGCAAGACAGGATTCATCACACTGAAGTTCTTGACCGAGCTGTCTGTCCAGTATTTACAAGATTCTAAATCAATCACAACTTTGCTGAGCAGGTCGTATAATCCTCATCCTGACCACCGACTGCGAAAATGAATTTTCTATGGTGAGCTACTAAAATGAAAACGCTCCTAAGGTGGACAGAAGAAACGTTTCAAGGACCTCACTAAAAGATTTATGTATTGATCCTGAAACCAGGGAAGTCGCTCATTTCGGCGCTCCTCTCTTCATCGAGAAGCTGTGGCCCGTGAATCTGCTAGAACTGCAGCAGCAATTCAGAAAAGACAAGCCAGGAAAGACACTGAAGCAAATCAGCAGAGAGATACGGCTTCAATTCCCTGTCCACATTGCTCAAGAACTTTCAGTGCTTGAACTGGCCTTATCAGACACCTGCGCTCTCACCAAACCGAATCAAGTCACCGCTGGACGAAAGGTCTCGTCATCGTCATCTGTTATGGACGAAAAACAACAACAGACTGGGTAGCACTTAAAAAGCTTTAAACCCGATGTCTCTTCAAAACCTGACGGAAAGCCATAACAGGCTAGAGGAGGAGAAGAAAAAGAAGAAGAAGAAAAGAAGAAAAAGAAGATGCTGATGATGATGATGATGATGATGATGAGGAAGTGAATAATAATAATAATAATAATAATAATAATAATAATAATAATAATAATAATAATAATAATAAGAAGAAGAAGAAGAAGAAGAAGAAAAAGAAGAAGAAGAAGAAGAAGAAGAAGAAGAAGAAGAAGAAGAAGAAGAAGAAGAAGAAGAAGAAGAAGAAGAAGAAGAAGAAGAAGAAGAAGAAGAAGAAGAAGAAGAAGTAGAAGGAGAAGAATATGATGAAGAAAAAGAAGAAGAAGAGGAGGAAGAAGGAGGAGAAGGTTACATCGCATGAGAAATGTTCATGATAAAATACAATCACTTTCTATTTTTACCTCCATTTTTGTAAGCACTACAACAACAACTCTGAACTCATATGTATGTCACAATTGTCCAATTCGCAAAATCTCTGAATCACCTATTGAGCTGTTGGATTTCTGATTTTGAGCCTACTATAAAATCAATATCGTTAGCAAATAAATCAGTTGCACGGAGGTCAACCCTAATAGATAAATTCATTTTATATTCATAACAGGCTTTTTGAATGTTACATTTATATATATGTTGAAATGCACAGCGCCAAGACTGCAGCCTTAGTGAACGCCCACAGTAGATTATCAGACAGAAAGAGAAAAGATAGGTCATTATAACAGAGAAATGAATAGTCTGCAAATTTCAGTAGTCCTTAGATGGTGACACAAATGTTGCTATTTAGGTTTAATGTTCTCATTATTTGATATACGCCATAAATCAGAATCGATGAAGGGTTTCTGTGAATTAGATGACGTTATATTAGTGCATGTGCGTCAGATGTTGTTTATTCTGCAGGAAAGCCTAGGCTTTTATGGGGGGATTACATTTTGAAAAGTAAAAGACCCCTTTCGCGTCATTTCTTCTGTTGGCGTATAGTGCTAGACGCATATACTATTGACCAGTGACCTCCAAACTTGCTTTTGTTTCTTCAGTTGGCGCCCCCCTTGAGTGTGTGGCAAGATATTTGCGCCCCCGTCCTTTTGTTGAGAATGCAGCAAGACAATCACGCCTCCCCCTCTTTTTTTTTCAAATATGGCAAGACAATCACGCCTTCCGCCCTGTTTCTAAGTATAGTTAGTTAATGGAAAGATTATCCTCATTGCACATAGGGCGAGTCCATAAGCGCTCAGATCCCATCTTCAGTATATCCCCCGGCTTGTGGCGATTGATAAGTCTAGCTCTGTATTGGTTTACTAATCTTCTTTGGCTACCTGCATATTGTTCATGTTTTGCGATACCTTTTTCGACCTGCAGTTCTTGTAGTCTTTTGGGTTATTGTTGTTGAGTACATGGCAAGACAATCACTTTCCCCTCCTCCCCCGGGCCGAGCATATGGCAAGACAATCACTTTCCCCTCCTCCCCCGGGCCGAGTATATGGCAAAACAATCACTTTCCCCTCCTCCCCCGGGCCGAGTATATGGCAAGACAATCACTTTCCCTTGCTCCCCCGGGCCGAGCATATGGCAAGACAATCACTTTCCCCTCCTCCCCCGGGCCGAGCATATGGCAAGACAATCACTTTCCCCTCCTCCCCCGGGCCGAGCATATGGCAAGACAATCACTTTCCCCTCCTCCCCCGGGCCGAGCATATGGCAAGACAATCACTTTCCCTCCTCCCCCCGGGCCGAGTATATGGCAAGACAATCACTTTCCCCTGCTCCCCCGGGCCGAGCATATGGCAAGACAATCACTTTCCCCTCCTCCCCCGGGCCGAGCATATGGCAAGACAATCACTTTCCCCTCCTCCCCCGGGCCGAGTATATGGCAAGACAATCACTTTCCCCTCCTCCCCCGGGCCGAGCATATGGCAAGACAATCACTTTCCCCTCCTCCCCCGGGCCGAGCATATGGCAAAACAATCACTTTCCCCTCCTCCCCCGGGCCGAGCATATGGCAAGACAATCACTTTCCCCTCCTCCCCCGGCCGAGCATATGGCAAGACAATCACTTTCCCCTCCTCCCCCGGGCCGAGTATATGGCAAGACAATCACTTTCCCCTCCTCCCCCGGGCCGAGCATATGGCAAGACAATCACTTTCCCCTCCTCCCCCGGGCCGAGCATATGGCAAGACCATCACTTTCCCCTCCTCCCCCGGGCCGAGCATATGGCAAGACCATCACTTTCCCCTCCCCCCCCCCCCCGGGCCGAGCATATGGCAAGACAATCACTTTCCCCTCCTCCCCCGGGCCGAGCATATGGCAAGACCATCACGCTCCACCCATTATTTCAAGTATATGCCAAGACAATAACCACTCCCCACTTCCCACCCCCCACTCCCCCCCCTTTCCTCTTCCAATTAGTATATGACAAGATAATCACGCCCACCTTTTTTTTAGTAAATAACAAGACAATTACGCCCCACCCCCTTTCTAATGAGTATATGGCAAGACAATCCTGCCTCACCCATTATTTTGTGTGTATGGTAAGACAATCATGCCACCCTCCCCCCTCCTCCCTCCACCGCCTCTCCCAGTCTTTCTTTTCCATCGCGCAAAATAAAAAAAAAATCTGGTAAAAAAAAAAAAAAAGCAAAACGTTAGTGTTCTTAATTTACAATTAAATGCAGGTGTTTTCATAAATAATATGAAATTTTTAACGATAGATGTAAAACTGCTTATGAAAACAGTCCCTTTTCTCTTCTCGTTTACAAGTGTTTAAAACATTTATTAATAATTAACAAAAGAAAAAATTCAAATAACGGATTCTCAGCGACAAAGCGGTTAAATTATTTTTATCGCGCTGTGAAGTTTATGGGTTCGAGTCTGGACTCCGTACTCCTTATTTGGGTTCCGGGACCCCCTTTAGGGGAAAACTATCCCTGTAATAAGCATTTCGTAAAAGTCGACTAATTTTGCTCCTTCATTCAAAGTCGGAATGCATCTGTTGAGAGGTGATGAACCAACAGTCTGATACAAATAAACCAGATTGTAGAACAGATGTGCACACAAAATTGAAGTTCTTGAACAATACTAAAGTTCAGAAATGGAAAAAAAAAGCATAAGTCTCCGTCAGAATATACAGCTGGTGAACGAGAAGAAGGACTACTCCTTCCTTCGTTTTACAAAAGCAAGTGTCTCAGAATACTATAGGTTGGTCACCGCTAGCGCTACGTGCTTTACGCGAATGACCAAGCCACCAGAAACTCATCTCATCTTGATCCTCTGGAATCTTGCGGTGTCGAGGTGAAATATAATTTACAAGAAAACAGCCGCTTGTGCGCTTCATAAATGGGGATTCCCAGGGACTCAGTTACTCCCTCTGTACATTGACTGCATGGTCGACCTCTTCTTCGCTGTCCGCCTGCTCTGTACATTATAGCTTGATGTGGTATACTGTTTGCTTATATCGGCGTTATATGGCCAAACCCTTTCACTTGTTGTCTTTTATTCACATCCAGATCTGCTGCTAAGACTATTCTTATTCGTATTTCATCATTCTTCATCCTATCTCTTATCGTTATATTGAAGGCCCTTCGTAGTAATCTTATTTCAGCTACCATAAAATATTAGCGATAAAATTTCGCGCCACTGTGCATCTGAAATATAGTGATACACATTTTTTAGACTAATCAGCTCTCCGCGAATGTTGAGGTTAACATAACAGGGACGCGTTTACTTCCCAAGCCACTTCATGGTATCCGTTTTAATCAATTAAACACAAAACGAACAAAAATACACTAAAAAGCATTTCCACGAGTACCGGTCAAAGACCTTCTATCGGCAGACAATGAGCATTGAAATCAAAGACCTTCCTATCGGCAGACAATGAGCTTTGAAATCAAAGACCTTCCTATCGGCAGACAATGAGCTTTGAAATCAAAGACCTTCCTATCGGCAGACAATGAGCTTTGAAATCAAAGACCTTATCGGCAGACAATGAGCTTTGAAATCAAAGACCTTTCTATCGGCAGACAAACATCTAGTCACTTCGCTCTTTCAGAGCTCCCATAATGCTACACAGCCTCCATAATTACCCATTACTGTTGTCAGGTTTCTTCCCTAAAAACAAAGGTGCCGGTACAGACCGCAGAGTGTCCAAAAAGGTGCTAGTGATCACCGCAAACTGTCTGTAACAGCAGCAATGAAAAAAAAATGATATCCTGACAGTAATCTGCAATCAGACGGGCACTAGACCGGCACTTTGAAGATCAACACATGAAAACACTCGCTCAAAGCGAGCCCTAACAATCTTCAAATGCCTTTCTATCGTCGCTGCACACTGGTTTGAACCCAACGGCATCAATAACTATATAGCTAACGTGATTTCTTGATCAAATAAGAACAATTCTACAAATCATTTAACAATACCAATCTTCTTTTACTTCCCTATTATGCTTTTTTGGCTCTAAATAAACACTACATGTTAGCTAGCAATATCACCTATAACTGCGTTTATAATAATAACGAACGCTTTTTAGCTTTATTACCGGCGATAACGCAATTAGAAATGTACAGTGATGCTTCTCTGTGATAACTATGACGGGGCGTAGCAGAAAGTACAAGAATATTTTATATCCAATCCATGTAATCAGTTGCTGTTAATCTTTCTTTTTTGTTATCAGTTGCTGTTAATCTTTCTTATTTTTCGTCTACTTTTCGTTCAATTACCGGCCTGGTTGCGAGGGAGCTGATCATATCTCTAGAAAAGGGACAGTTCTCTCTCTCCCCCCCCCCCCCCCCCTTCTCCCTTTTTTTTTCCTGTTTATCCGTTAGCCGTTTTGTGTCAGAAGGAGGCTTTTTTTATTTTTTTCATTTTTACGGACCTTTTGAAGATTGTGAACACCCATTATTTTATAAAGAGGTTGGAAGAGTTTCAGTTGCGAAGTGGTCAAACCGTTTACCTCGCACCTTGTACGTCGTAGGTTCGTTTCACTGATACGTCGTTCGGTTCACGGTGGCAATTTTTGTGGAGATCTTGTGGGAGAACTACAGAGTTCACACTTTGCACGACGCACTCGGCAGGCGGCAAGCCGTTCTGAGGAGGCAGTGTTGCCACTTTTCTTTGACAAAAAACATCGAAAACGGAGTCAAAAATATCTTTAAAAATCTAAATGTGCATGGAAAACATTTAGAAAAAACATCCAGATGAAAAGAGTCACAAATTACACAGCAATTGATATGACTTACCCTATAGAATCATGTCCTCCTCTTTACTGAAGTCTGCCTTACAAGATCCACAGGATAAACTTTGGATGATGAAGTTAAAGCTTCAGATCCAAAATGACTCTGGTGTGCTTTAGCTGTTCCAGTTTCTTTTAATACCCAATCATGGAGCTGATAAGTGGAACCGCCTTTTCCTACTCTTATCAGGCAAAATTGTATTGTCAAGATAGCATTTAAGAGGCCACATTTATCCTGTTTCTTAGGTTAGATTTGATAAATTCACTCCAAATGAAAAGCAGTTAGAAAAACATCTACCATCTAAAGCTCAAAAACGCCATCTAAATGCATAAAAAACATCTAAATCCGATGTAAAACATCCAAAGGGGCAACACTGGGAGACAGACTTAGCCGTGTGACATAAAATCCGGTGAAATGAAATCCATCCTTTTGACTAAAACCTTTATTTTATTTAAGAATTTACTGAAATTGGAGAATAGTTGCTTTATAAATTGGTCAGTGTGTCCAATTTTGCTGAAGGTTCCAATGTTTAACAGATTTGTTATGTGTTTACGTATAGATAAATGTAGTCTTTTATTCAAACTAATGAGATTCCAAGATTATATGTGCGTGTGTTTGTGTGTGTGGGTGCTCGCGCGCGCACGTGTGTGTGTGTGTGTTATCTTTATGTCTGTATGCCAGTTCAGCTGAATATTGTGTATATTTCCATAAAACGATAGATTTGAAAATCACACTAACGTTGTACGACAGTGGGGAAATAAACTATAATAGAAATGAAAGCAGTAGACTTTACATAAATACTCTGGGGTAAACACAGGGGTAAAGGCTTTGTTTCGGTGCTTTCTTTATACCCTACTCCAACCAGAAGAAATCCACAAATCACGTGGCAGTCTAATATTTCAGGGGTGTTAGTGGTAGATAGACTGCATGCAGTCGTGGGACCTTGGCTGCATGCAGTCGTGGGACTTAGGCTGCACTCTTTCGTAAGACGTAGGTGGGTTGGGGTTAGGGTCAGCTCTAGATGTTCTGGGACCGTTAAAAGCAAATGAAACCTGGGAAACGCCGTCTTACCACCCCCTAAATTGTTGGACTGTCCTGTAACGTCATCTGGGGGGGGGGGGGGGGTAGGTGATTACGAAACAGCTTTTGTTTCTATTCACAATCTATGTTGTTTATTGGTGCAATAGCCGGATAATCTAATCTGATTGCAAGCTGGAAGACACACACAGCCAGTTCCCACCAGTGGTCTTGTCGAAATGGTCGAGACCAGTTTGTGCAAGCGGTAATTTCAGGGTGGGCCATGCTTAACCTCAATTACTTCGACCAACTGTTCGAGTCCTGGTCAAGGCATGGGAGAAAAGGCAACAACAGAAATACCTCCTGGAAATCAGATGAATTAGAAAGGCTGCAGGGGTGACTGTCTAGGAAAACTGAAAGTAGGAACGCTTTTTTACGAATTTTTTAAAATAAAATAAGTACTTAGTTGCATACATTCTTCTTCTTTTTCTTCTCTTCTCTCTTTATAACCCCAAATGTAGCATAGGCCCTCAACCAACTCACGCCAGGTCTTTCTATCCTTCAATATTGCGTGTAGCTCTTCCCATGCCCTCCCCATCCTTTTAACTTCAGTCTGTAACTCCCTTCTCTAGTGTTTTTTGTCTTCCTTAATTTCTATGCCCCTGTGGGTCTAGTGCAAAGTTCTCTCTCAAAGCTTTACATTAGGGATTTTATATTACCATCTAACTCCCTCTGCACACATGGGCAGTAGATAAAACGGTTTACCCAATTAAAGAAAATGTACTGTGATGTGGTGATTCGAATATACAGCAAAAGATAAGTGGGATTTAGAGCTCAGGATAGACTAAGAAACCTGAAGAGATAACACTAGCAGAACTCTACAACACGATCAAGTGTCAGTGGCCAGAAGAGGCAAGAAGAGCGAGAAATAGAACAGACTAATGCATGTGCGATACCTCATAATCTGGGAGACACACGTTCTCAGAGGACGCACAACGCAATTTAGTTACAATATTTTCTCTCCGTTGCATTAACTTTCCGTGCTTTCTAGGATGAAATTTTTCGTTATTTGAAGCCCTACTCTGGCTCTTCCCAGGGGCCGCAATCTAGCCTGGTCATAAATATGGCCTAAAGGCTGAACGCGGTTTCTGGGACCTCTCCACGGCGATCCTCACCCACATGGTGGCACATTGCGTCATCGGGTTTTTATCGCTTGTGTGATGTCCTGGTGGGGTAGAAAGTCAGTCAATCAGTCAGTCTCCGCTGCATTGGTTAACTGTTTGATTATTCACCGCATGCAATGCGTGATCAAATGAAATCCGTCCTTATTGTTTTATTACAAATGTATGCAGGGTGTATTAGCAGAGGTTATCATCATCAACATCCTCGCGCCCCACTAGGGGGGCACGCCCAATATTGGAATCACTGGCATAGAGGAATGTCGTCAGTGGAATTGTTTCGAAATACCATAAACGGAAATTATCGGAGAGACGTGAGCTCAGGACACACGTATGGGCGTTAATGGTAATCGCTTTGTGCACCCTTTGTGAGTGTAGACGGTATAGGCAAACATAAATGCGTCCTTTGATCTCTAAGTAAATTAGCGTTTGTTTCGTCTGCTAGTTGATGGGTGAATATTGCTTTTAGCAAAATGTGTACATTTCTATATTACTCTATGGCCGACGATCAAAGGACGAATTAACAAGTATAGTACCAAGCAGTTGTTATTTTCACCCCCCCCCCCTTCCCCCAGGCGTGGCTTCTATAGGCCTACTGGGGGTGGGGAAAGGGGAAGTGGGAATAATAGATTCACAGCACCCTAATAAGCATGTCTGACACATCGACTAATTAGGGGCGTACCCATCGAAGTCAGAGTAGGTTTGCTTGAGAGGCGAGGGGACAGCAGTCTGTGTAGGGATACGTCAGATCTGTAAAACGGATGTGCACGCAAAATTGTCATTCTGAAATGATACCCAAATCCGGAAGAGGCCGTTCAACTATAACTTTTCCAGCAGATTTTACAGACGGTAAGGGCTAGGAAGAGGTTACTTTAACCCCGTATATCACAAGGAGCTTACCATAAAAGCAATCAATGCTAAGGTCAGAAGGAATTCAACAGAGACACATCTGTGTTGTGAGGTAGCATGATATCACCACCTATGGCGATGGCCAGTTTGACTGGCAAGTTCAAACTTTACAGGACGTTGCAGAACCAACCCTAGTATTTTTTTTTTTTTTTTTGGCTGTTGTAGTTTCTTTTTTTTTTTTAAACGCAAATTTTACGTTTAGTAGTTTGCCATTCTCACTGAACGGTCAGCTTTCGGTACTAGTGTGAAACCAATGCAAGGCAAACACGTCCGCCGCTGGGATCAAACCCGACACCCCTCTTTTACGAAGCTACTTGTACAGAAGAAGTTCAAATAATAATTCAGATACAAACGTTAACAAAGCAAATTTTTATGAAAGAAGACTGCAAAACAATTGCATCATTTTTGGATATAACCAGAAACGCGAGCTGAGTTGTTTAGTAATGAAAGAGTTCCAAGAAAGTGCGACCCAGCCCTGAAGTCACCCACGCATGCTCTATATCGGCCAACAGTAGTTCATTGTCCCCGTCGCACAGTGATTGTGAATATTCCCATGTTGTTGTGACCATGTATTACATCTGCTAATGGTACACGTGATGGCAACTATTCAACTGATTTTGACTGAACAAATCACGTGTCTCCAGCTGCCTGACATATGCTATGTACTTAATTTATATTTATTTCCTTATTTGTCCACCATCCACGATTGGTGTCCTTCAGGACAGGACAGAACAGAACATAAACTGTCTCATTACTTCCTACACTAGAACCAACTAAGCGCAGAAGGGTTGGTGCAATCATACATAGTTCGCCATGCCAAGGGCATTTGGTAAGTAAGAAGAAAAGGCATGTGAAACATTTAAAAAAAAAGCCTCCATTAACTAAATGAACACTAGAGATAACAACATCCAGAATATAATTCCAGGATCCTCACATTTTGATTTTTCGCGGCGGAAACCGTTGTATAAATCGTCTTTACCAATTTGTTTTACCAATTTGCTTATATACTTTTAGTTCGGCTTTATATCTTTTCTTGATATATTTACCAATTTGTAGGGCGAGCTGGGACATAATGTTTCACGGATTTAGGGCCGAACCGCTATTATATAGACTATAGACTGTGCAAGTTATGATTTTATTTTTTACCCCTCTCCAAGCCCCTTCCCACTCAGAAAAAAAAAATGCATTGCCTTAGGATCTTAAACCTGATCTTCCGAATTCCACCCTAGCGTGATCTTAACAGTTTGGCCAACCGTTTCTTATTACCTAAATACATCATTATCATCAGCATCTCCACCATCATCATTTCTATCATCATCAGTCAGCAGATCCTTTACAAAACGTCGCTGGCGTTACGGCAGGTCTTCAAGTCTTTCTTTTCTCTAGCCAATTCTACAGTCATGTGTGCTTTCATAGTCAATGCATCTTCAGTGTCTTCGCGGAGTTCTAAAGCTGCCGCTTTCTCATAAACTGTGCGCTCCGTTAGTTCTTTCTAGGTCGCCCATTAACACGGCGAAAATGCTTCAACTGTCTGGAACGAATCATGTTTATGAATTAATTCTCTTTGATGTTCAGATCAATTAAATATGTATCCCCCTAATGCATGTACACACACATACATACACACAATAATTCGCACATACACACACAAATTATATAGGTTTACACTCTGTCATGTACAATGTAGAGAGAGAGAGAGAGAGAGACAGAGAAGAGACAGAGAGAGAGAGAGAGAGAGAGAGAGAGAGAGAGAGAGAGAGAGAGAGAGAGAGAGAGAGAGAGAGAGAGAGAGAGTGAGAGAGAGAGAATATTCAAGTCAGTTAACTGTGTAAAAAAAAATATTTTTTTACCTTTACAGAGGGATAACCTCTATATTTCAAACCTCTGTATTGTTAATTTAATTTTCTTCTTCTCCTTAAAGTCCATGCCGTTGGGCCTTGGTAGTCATGTCGATCCACAACCTTCTGTCTCGTGTTCTTTCAGTTAAATCTGACACACATAATCCTCCATGCCATGATGTCAAACTTTCCAGCATCTTGTCTTTCTGTCTACCTCTGCCTCTCCTTCCCTCCAACTCTTCTACTGTCTTGATATTCTCCAGCTTTCTTCTAAGACCAAAGAATTAGATCGTCTTTTTCATGTGTGGGCAATCTGTTCTCTTCGCGAGTCATTTTTTTTCAAGACATCCTCATTACTGTTTTTATCTGCCAAGAGTTTTCTCTCATCATCTGTCCATGAAACCATACATCCACAGCTTCCAAATAAGCTTTTGCCTACCAACTGTCCATGAAACCATACATCCACAGCTTCCAAATAAGCTTTTGCCTACCAACTGTCCATGAAACCATACATCCACAGCTTCCAAATAAGCGTTTGCCTACCAACTGTCCATGAAACCATACATCCACAGCTTCCAAATAAGCGTTTGCCTACCAACTGTCCATGAAACCATACATCCACAGCTTCCAAATAAGCGTTTGCCTACCAACTGTCCATGATTCAATTCTATATATCAAGATAGGATTTGTATAGCAGCTTTTAAAAATTCTCCTTCTCATCATATCTAAAAAAAAAAAAAAAAAAATTACATCAAATATTCCTCATTTTGTAAAACGCAGCCTTAATTTGAGCTTTCTACATTTAACTTCTTTAATACATCTTCTTTCAAAGGTCAGATTTTTAAGAGCATGCATCTTTCCCATTGCAACATACGCCTGTGAGACCTGGACACTTACTAAACAAGCGGAACAGCGCATAAATGCATTTGAATATAAATGTTACAGACAGGTTCTAAGAATATCTTGGGTAGAGAAAAGAACAAATGCATCCATACTTCAAGAGCTGAATATTGAAGAGGGTTGGCTAGTAAAGACAATAAAACAAAGAAAATTGAAATATTTTGGTCACTTGAAACGTCATGGATGTCTAGAGAGAACAATAATGGAGGGGTATATGCCTGGGAAGAGAGGAAGAGGAAGGCCAAGGAGAAGATGGGTGCAGGATGTGGCAGATGATCTCCAGATGGGTGTATCAGACACAGGACATCTTGCTCAGGATAGGAAGGTTTTCCGGAGGGTTGTTATGGCAGCGAGGTTCCGCGAGGGACATGCTACTGAATGAATGAATGAATACATCTTCTATTTATTATAATAGGGTACCCAACTATTTAAACATATCAACCTGCTTGAGGATTGTCCCATTTACCGTGTTTCTGCATTTTGGAGGGTCAGTTTTCTGTGATCCTAATAAAAGAAAAAAATTGTGTCGTACTTATAATGGATTGACAATGGATGTGCACCCACTGTTGTAGCTGATGAAATTAGACGGGGAAAGGGGGGGGGGGAAACTATTCACGTCTCCCGGCCCATCTACACACTGACCTCGCATTCATGCTAGCCTTGTCTGGTCTACGTCGGAGGGGGGGGGGGTGGAAAATTTTGACTTGCCTCAAATAACATCAGCGCCAACGTCTGAACCACAAGACGACACATATAATCACGACCCCAGAACATCTAAAACTGGCCCTAATCAAAACCACAGCCTAGGTCCTATGAGAAAGTCATTTCGAAGAAAATAGTAAATATGACATACCTCTGACGTAGACTAGTCGGGGCAGGATGTAGAAGGGCCGGGAAACGTGAAAAGGACCGATGGTGGGATCTAAGTGTCCTTTGCTGGGGCATTCCTGCACACCTGTCCGAGAACGATTTTTTAAACCATCCCCTGGGAAATCGAACCGTGGATCATCGATAATTGTAAAATTCTTTCACCAACTTCCACATCATGTTATTGCAAGATGTCTGAAAGCCAGCATCATAATCAAATTTGTTCTTTCAAAGCATGTTGCATTTATTTTCTTGCCTCTTTTCTATAGTTATTTCCCATATTCTTCTTTTTCTGCGTTCATCTGAAGATGTGATTGCATTGTGCGAGTTTATAGCATGGCTGCGATATTTTACAATATCATCTTGCTAGAAGCTTCTCCAAAGCTTGCCTTCACAGTTGCACTTGGGCATCGTTTCGACTGCTATGATGACGGGGACCCCTGAACGCACTATATCAACTAGTAAACAAGTTTACATCACAGCCTGCCGTGAGACAAATACACCACATCCACCACCATACATCAAACATTAATTAGTGTGCCCTAGGGGACCATCAAAGTGGCGTGGCATTCACAAAACCAGAATTTTTCTTTTGCTATGTTGATCCGCATAAAAAGGGTATGGTTAAGCACCAGCGGGGAAATAAAAAATGTTGAGAGCATACCTCTTCCCTGTAGCAACATGCAGATGTGAGCTGTGGACTATCTCCCAGTCCTTAAGAAAGAAAATAGGGGCTTTTGAGCTGAAATGCTATAGAAAGATTCCTATAATATCAGGAACAAAGAAGAGAAGAAATACTGACATTTTAAAAGATCTGACATCAAGGATGATTGGGTAATAAATAGAATCTTGTCTCGGAAACTGAAATATTGTGGTCATGTCATGCGCAATGGCGAAATGAAAAAAAAAAATAGCTGAAGGCATGTACCAGGAAGGAGGGGCAGGGGCCAATCAACGCGAAGATGGTCAGAGGATATAAGTGACATCTTGCATATTAGTCGACTTTTACGACATGCTTTATGAAAGGCAATGGGTATATTCTTGTTTTCCCTATAATAGGACCACGGCAACCACACAGTGATACATGATGATGATGGTGTTGAACTTATTCCAGCTGATGAAGATGAAAATACGTGTAGCCTTTTAGCCATGCTTGTATATTATATTTAATTGTTCCTAATCGTTGAACAGAAAACTGATGTTTCATCTGAAATTATTTGACTATCGATTACAGGATGTTGCAAATCAATCCCAGCGTGTGTTGGCTTTTTGGGGTATATCTAGGCAATTTCATGTTCAGTTGTTTGCCACTGCTTTCTTAACAGTTAGCCGCTCCTTCATTTGATGAAATCAGCGCATAGCGGTGTGCTTCAAATTGCCTGTTGTTGACTTAAAAATGTACAGTCAGAATCATGCAACTGGGTTCGTAATCCCTAAGCAGAGTAAGAAAAAGGAGAAGACTAAGAAAGAGAATAATAATAATAATATGATAC
This sequence comes from Candidula unifasciata, assembly GCA_905116865.2. NCBI lineage: Eukaryota > Metazoa > Mollusca > Gastropoda > Stylommatophora > Geomitridae > Candidula > Candidula unifasciata. The sequence goes on from CAJHNH020007667.1 coordinate 693,260, forward strand.
AGATAATGATAAATTGAATAATAAAAAGAATCATCATCATCATACTGTGCAGATCTGATAAGGAGAACTCACCAGCAAGAGTTTTTTTGTGTGTCAAAATTCTTCTTATCTAGATAAGAGTTCAAGCATATGACAATTGCCCAGTAAAAACAAATTGTTCTTCCAAAAAAAAGTGTATCACATCTGTGAGTGCCAGCAATCTGAACTGCTATAATAATAATAATAATAATAATAATAATAATAATAATAATAATAATAATAATAATAATAATAATAATAATAATAATAATAATAATAATAATAATAATATCCTCAAGTCAGGTTCGTTTAGTAGTGTCTGCTATCATGCCAAACGTGGACACTCACATCCTCTAATGAACGTAAAATTGTGATAACAGAGATGAATGCCTTAGAAGAACTGCAAAGTTTCATGGACAGATAGAATACGAATTTAAAAATTCAGACTACAGAAATAAAGCCGGTCTTAAAGGTCATACAAGAATAACAAAGGAAGTGGTTTTGTTACCTAACAAGAATGCCCTTGTACTATCTGCCTCTGCGAGCCACACTGAAACATTACAATGGGTATAGAGCGAGGGGAAGATCTCGGAGAAAATGGAGTGATGGCATTAAGAACAGCCTTACAGAAATGAACATCTACCATTATAGTGCTATTGACATAGCTCATCAACGAACGTAACATCTCCCCCGACACTTCGCTGAGAGAAGAAGAAGAAGAATAAGAAGTGTGTGCTACAATACATTTCAAACTGTACTGGCATTTCATGTCGACTGCCAAAGTCTTACACCAGTATGATGAACCAACCGAAAGCTTGTCACCATGGTCGTAAGGTAGTCGACTGATCTAATTTACCACCGCAGCGACAATACCAATAATCCTCACATCTTTAACAAATCACCATATCGTCTTGTCCCTGTCCGAGAACATCCGGTAAAGTGCAGCAGGGGAAGATCGAGGCCTGGAAGTCATGACCTAGGTCGGCCCACCTTCTCAGATTGTATAGGAATGGTAACGGGCTGAAACAATCGTCGATGAGGGATCTTTCTACTAATGATTGGTGGACCCCTGCTGTACATGCTCCCCTGTGAAGTTCTTCTTATTCTTAAAGAGTCACAATGTCCAAACGTCAGTAAACTATTCTCTATTGCCCCACTGCTGAAAGCATGTTGCAGCCAAGGATTTTGTTCGTTAGGCCTGTTTTCAGTATTTTCATTAAATGTGTGTTACTTTTGAGTCGATATATTTCAATCTTCCCCTCATATTTATCTCTGTATCCACCAAAATGTTTCAGACCGGCTGTGGCCTCAAGGCATATAGTTGGTAAAGCAAAATCTGAGCAGGTTACTCAATTATTCATAACAACATTTTATGCTGCTGTTCTTGTGTGTATGTTGCGATTTTAAGTATTTTTGTTTTTGTTTTAGATAGGCTTACGGGCTAGATTAAACATTCCACCTTATTTCCTCTTTCCAAGTTTGCTTTCTAAAACACTCTTTTCTCTCTCTCTCTCTCTCTCTCTCTCTCTCTCTCTCTCTCTCTTTCTTTCTCTCTCTCTCTCTCTCTCTCTCTCTCTCTCTCTCTCTAACCTCTCTGGGAAAAGTAAGACCTATTCATTGTCATACATGCTTTGTCCCAGAGAAGCTATTTAGGGTTCTCCATTCGGCAATGATCTGCCCCTGAACCCAAATAGAGAGCTCGAGGATGCTCCATTTAAGGTAATTCTTATCGAAGAGAATCTAGATTTGAAAAATTAAAATTTAATGGAATCTGTCAAGGCAGATTATTTATTTTTCTCTGACGTCGTAAAGGGGAGAAAAACATCCGCTTGAGAAAATAAGAAGCTGCTGACGTCTGCTTTCCTTTTTGGCTTTTGCATAATGCAAATGTTGCTCAGGTAGGCGATAGGGGAATTGAAAAAAAGACAAAAAAAACCTCTTTTTTTCTTTTTGTTTTATTCCAGAATTATTTCAAGATGTCGAAGTCGATTTATTCCCGACAATCTTGATAGTTCCGGTTTTTGACATTCTCTGTGTGAACAGAAACGGCTGATTTATGGTGAGCAGTTAAAGAATGCCAAAATATATTTTGTATTTCCGTAGATTGTGCAGTCTGCTGGCTTGCTGACATACAAACGGAAATCAGGTTCGGTTAGAGTGGCAGTACTCCCTGTTTTCAACCATAATAGTCCTTGTTGTTGTTACTGTTTTCGTTTTTGTTTTTGAGTGTATGCTGTCAGAAAAACAAAAACTTAAATTGCTACGTTTTATCAAAATGTAGGAATAAGCTAGACAATAAAACATACACATGTCTGTATATCGTATTATTTGCATGGTATTTCCCATTATTAGGAAGATGTCCCGTTTTCAGCTCAGAATGTTTTGTTGGATGTCCCTTTGTTAATTCAAGATATTATGGTCGCCCTAGTTTAGGTTCCGTCTACAACAAGCAAAACTAAATTTCTCCTCTTCATCTTTTCTGTGGACCCATTGCTGCTTTTCAGCGTCAGGTTTTAGTAAAGGTATCTGGTGCATGTCGGCTCTGTGGCTAAGTCGATGCGGACGCTTCGTAATGTCGGCCACGCGATTGTTTCGACAGTGGTATCAAGAAAGCCGACGGTCCAGTAACCAATGGCAAACTACTGGACGTAAATTTGCCTAGAAAAACCACACAACAGCCAGGGGCTGTTGCATGCCTTCCTGTGTGCTACGTAGAGGTTGATATTCACGGCCTCCTACTTGAGTTTATTCATCGCTTGTGTTGCAGACTACGGACTGCTTTCATTGTGTCTTAGTGACAGAACTCTTACATTGAGGGTTATAATATTAAAAGTGTCTCCATGTGGGATGCAATTTTTGTTATTTCAAGCCCCACCCTGACTTCTGCCAGGGGCCCTGAATATAGCCGGGGCATAGATTTGGCCTTGCCATAGAAATGGCCTAACGGCTGATAGGGGTTCTGGGACCTCTCCACGGGGGGTCCTCAACCGCATGGTGGCACTTTGTTTCACGGAGTGTTTATCGCTTGTGTGATGTCCTGGTGGGGGGTACAACTACCTACCTACCTACCTACCTACCTACCTACCTACCTACCTACCTACCTACCTACCTACCTACCTACCATTAAAGGTCAGCTGCATACTATAAGAATCAGACGGGTCTTTTTTATTGTCTTCGCGCCAGCTTTTATCCACTGCCGACTTGCTGCACCTGACGCACTTCAGGGAGTATTTAGCCAGATAAATTACACCAGAAATACGCCGTGGTGTAGCGGCTAGCCGCTCGCCTACAGATCCGAATGTTATATGTTCATGTCCTGGCTGAGCCAGATTTTTTTTTCAAAAATGACCTCATCTCCCAGGTTGACCCAGCAAAAATGTATACCAGGTAAAGTCCTGGGAAGTAAAGGCGGCTGTCGTGATGTTGACCATACACCACCGAGTGCCGATTAATTTATAAAAAGTAGATTTAGCCCTATATGCCAAATACACCTGAAGGCATGGGAAAGGTTCCTTAACTTACTTTTTCTTCGAATCTGATCCCACCTGTTTACCCAGAGCCTCGTTAGTCTGAGACTTCGAGGGCTTAGTTTTTCTGTGTGCATCACTTTAAATTATGGTCGACTTGAAACTCTTACGTGTCATTTGTAGTTACGTAGGGTGATATTAGACAGAATCAGGTGCCAAAGGTGCTAAAGGTGAAAAGGTACTGAAGGTGCTACCTTGTGTTGACGGTGCCAACACCATGCATGCAAGGCTTGGTGCTACCTGCAGTGGCTGCCTGCAATGATCTGCCGCGTCGTGTCTGTTTTTTCTAAAGGGGAAATAATTTGGACATATGGTGCTAAAATTTTCTTCATTTTCACACACACACACACACAAGGAACTTGTTGGTCGAGTCGTTGTGCTGATGGGTCAGCTGAGGGGATTTATGGGTTATCGAGGGGTTGCAAAATTTGATACAATAGGATATTTGTGGCAAATGGGGCGAGTTTGGTGCCTCGGAATTAGGTGCCAGTGGCTCATGGTTTTACTTGTAGCTAGGCTGCAATATGTATGCGGTCTGATAAATTTGTGGCAAAGCATGGCTCTGTTGCTAGTATATAATATTTGTTATCGTCAAGTGGTGAGTGTTCCTTTCTACTGCTAAGTTGTTGTCTGATACATGAGTGGTCAAGCATTTCGTAGGTGTCTGCTAATAGTTGGTGTATTATCTTCTTTGATGATATTATTTGACGAAGAAATAGACCCGGCTCTCTAGCGTAGTTGGTTAAACCTGACATAGCGGTGACCTGGTGACGAACTCCTTGTGGTCCGGGTTCACTCCCGAGGGTAGGCAGAAAAGCCACATTTCTCCCGGATTTACGGTACCTATCATGAAATCGGGGCCGAAGGGTTGCCATTTCCATAGTATCGAGCTAAAAAGTTAACAACTCATGGTTTCTGGATTAAAAAAAAAAAAAAAATAGAAAAACGTCGAAGAAATAGTGATTGGTACTTATCCGTAAAGACTACATAAATATTATTAGAACGTCTCCTGCAGCCATGGATGTCTTGTCTTCCTATGTTTCTCTTACCATAAATCATTCTATGTATCGCCAAATGTTCCCGTTTTACTTATTCTCATAATCTGATCTTATAATTTTTACAACAGTAAACATGTTTTGAAATATTACCACATGATATATAGGCGAATGCTGAATGTAACAACCTATATGCAACATTTACCGTGCTGACAATATGGTCAAAGTGAGAAATAATACTATGAGACAGACTATGGGAACAACATCACGCATCCAGTTCATCAAGAAACCGAAGATTAGATGGTTTGGTTATCTTGTTAAAATGCGGCCAAAACAATTACTGATATAGGCAGTACACATAAAAAGATCTGATATGAAACCAAGATGTCGCCCTAGACAAACATGGATTGAGGACATTAAAGAGCTTCTACACAGAGACGGAATGAGCAAAGCCATTGCTACCAGTCAAGCTATAGAACGCAAACTGCTCATCCCTATGCCGTTTAATGACGAAAGTGGAAACATATGATGGTAATGATAACGATTTGGTAGCCTTCAAAGCCTAAACAGCTGACACCGTTTCACGTTAAGGACACATCAGCAATATGGGCGATGTGGTCAAAATCAGGCCGGTTCGTTCAATTACCAAGATATTACTAGTACCCACTGCAGGTTTTATCGGTCTGTGAGTCAAGATCATTTTTTAAAATCAAATCTCCTAAATGTCGATTCGAACCTAAAAACTTGGGGAGCGGCAGACAAGAATTTAGCCTTTACGCCACTAGAGCTCCCATCTGACCCAGTGCTAGCCTGCTATCGACGCCAGCGGAGCCGGCGGGCATAACTGTTATTTCCCACAAGACATCCTTGCCAGCACTTCCCTCTGAATGTGAGCAAAATCTTCGGCAAATCTCCACTTCTCTATTCCCAACTGTAACCTTTACTTCTGAGTTGTGTCTGGACATCTGTGTCTGTAAAAACATGCAGTACGTCGCGAATTTCCATCGTTATGATCCCCATGAGGCCGCCCAAACATCAGTTCAACATTGCGATTTCATGGAGTGAAATTGTGTCCTCGACCTCCCAGAGGAAATGGCCTATCACTCTTCTTTAGAATTTGTAACATTCTGCTTTAAATGTCAGGAGAGGAGACGCTTCACAAGTCAGATTAGTTGTAACACCAAGCTCGACGAACCCTTTTAGAGAGAATTTGACTCTTGACCTATGACACGAAGATGCAGATTTGAAAAAAAAAAAAAAACGTGCTTGTCAATATCTTCTCTTAGCTCGATATAAAGACAACATTAGATTATTTGGCTTTTCGTTCTTTAGACATAGATAACAACAAATGCTTATATGTGTCTTTCTGCAATTCTAATGTGTGTTTGTCTTTTTTTTCCCCTAACAACTTTGAAAAATTCGAGGTTTTCAAATTTGCGAATGTCGAATGACACATTTCTTTGCTGACTCTCTTTGTTTACATTCGGGCTTTGCTTGCATTTTGACAAATTTAATTTAGCCAATTGTTTTCTCGGATAAATCCTTTCCCATTTTAGATCCTTTTCACAGCGTAACATACATTCAGAAAGTCCTTTTCTTGCAATATAATGCAAGACTGCATGTGTTTTCTTAAATAATTACTTATTGCATGTTTTTTTTTTTTTTTTTTTTTGCTGAGGCGCTTTAGGTTGATTGCTGATTTCTACAGTGGGAATTTCGACACCCAACAGAATACTTAAACCTTGAAAAACAATGACATGTATCAGTTTTCCTGGTTTCTCTGTTGCTTCTGACATTTCGCTTATCGACAGGCCAGGTTTGTACAAACTTAGTGGTCAATGTAAACAATGTGCATGCTTGTTTGGACAAAAAGGTGGGGTACAATATATCACATTCTGTATAGTTTTCCAAATGGGATCTGTGGTGGCAAATGTTTAAAATAACACTACCATGATGAATAATACTTTTAAATGAGACACAACATTTTTTAATGTAAAAGTAAAGGACAATTTACACGCCTTCAGGTGTGTTGGGCATATAGGGCTAGACACTATATTTTTTTGACCAAAAGGCCCACGATGGATGATGCGGTCAACATAACACAGGTCGCCTTCACTTCCCAAGGCTTTGCCTTTACCCATTTAAGGCTATCCACTGGAAGCCGAGATCTTTATTTAAGACCGGCTACGATTGGATTTAAACCCACGACCTTCGAACCCGCACACGTCTAGCTGCGAAATCATGTCAGCTCCCAACAATCAATGGGGCAAACAATAAACTACCTATACGGTTAAATGTAATAATTCCTTTTTTTTTTAAATCAGACTTTTTAAAGCAGTGAGATTCTTCTTCTAGTTCATCCGAAGACGTAATTGCGTTGTTCCCGTTTATAACATTGAAGCGATATTTAGGAATGTATATATATATATATACATACATACATACATACATACATACATACATACATACATACATACATACATACATACATACATACATACATACATACATACATACATACATACATACATACATACATACATACATACATACATACATACATACATACATACATACATACATACATACATACATACATACATACATACATACATACATACATACATACATACATACATACATACATACATACATACATACATACATACATACATACATACATACATACATACATACATACATACATACATACATACATACATACATACATACATACATACATACATACATACATACATACATACATACATACATACATACATACATACATACATACATACATACATACATACATACATACATACATACATACATACATACATACATACATACATACATACATACATACATACATACATACATACATACATACATACATACATACATACATACATACATACATACATACATACATACATACATACATACATACATACATACATACATACATACATACATACATACATACATACATACATACATACATACATACATACATACATACATACATACATACATACATACATACATACATACATACATACATACATACATACATACATACATACATACATACATACATACATACATACATACATACATACATACATACATACATACATACATACATACATACATACATACATACATACATACATACATACATACATACATACATACATACATACATACATACATACATACATACATACATACATACATACATACATACATACATACATACATACATACATACATACATACATACATACATACATACATACATACATACATACATACATACATACATACATACATACATACATACATACATACATACATACATACATACATACATACATACATACATACATACATACATACATACATACATACATACATACATACATACATACATACATACATACATACATACATACATACATACATACATACATACATACATACATACATACATACATACATACATACATACATACATACATACATACATACATACATACATACATACATACATACATACATACATACATACATACATACATACATACATACATACATACATACATACATACATACATACATACATACATACATACATACATACATACATACATACATATATGAATTGCCTAATCGTGCATTTTTTATAATGCTTGCCTGCTGATCGATAGGTTATGTTCTTTCATCTTCAAGGATGTCAACCTAAAAAAATCCCAGCCTTCAAGAGGGTTTTAAGATCGACCAAGCTTAGGAGGGGTACCATGCAGGGGCATTGGAACCTCAGCCAGTCCACACTTTGAGGGCCCACCCAAAAATTGATGTTGAGGGGCGGGGGGCGGGGGAGATGCTGACGTACGTGAAAAGGCAGTCTGTCAGCTCTTTTGTCCACCTAAATGAGACACTGAAACCGACATCCCCCCCCCCACCCCACCCCCCCCCCCCCCACCTACCCTCTCTCTTATTGGCAAACACCCCTATTCCATTTATTTCATAGTCGTCCTTCACCATTTTCTCTCTCTCCCCATTGTTTGTCATCTCACCTCTCACTCATTTTTATTTCTCCTGCTCACACGTCTCTCGCTCACATTGCTATCTTTGTCTCTCTTTCAGAAATCTTAAGCATACTATTATCTGCTCTAGAGGCAGAGGTAAGTGTAATACTGACGCTCACAACCCATACTGAAGCAACCTGGCTCTCACTGCAAACACGGCTAATCACACCTCATACGGAATCATTATTAGCTTACTTTGTATGTCTTTCTTTGTCCGTGTCCGGTCACTTGCATTTCATCAGCAACATAGTCGATACCGTATTTGTTTTTGCCTTTTGCTGGGAAGTCCTTCGTTTGTAAATCCTATGAAATCCCTTTTACGTGTTTTCCTCCCGAGATGTACAAAGGATCTTGTCTAATATGCTGCATGTAAGACTATTACTATGTATGTCAGTAAGACATTCTCATTTTTAAGACTTCAGTTTCTTTTACATTAATCACGTAAATCATTTGTTCTTCCGCCATCTGACCCCAAATTAATATTGTTTTTATGAACTGATAATTATTATCAGGACACTCATTATATTTCGCATTTTTAAATGGAACCCGACATTTCGTTTTCCCAAAGCCGTACATACGGCCCATACTTTAAATGTTTTTTTTTCCCGGGCGAGTTTTTCATAATAAACAGTAGATTACCGCCTTCGTTATATCTCGAGAAAGGTGGCTTTCTTTTTTTTAAAAGTTGTGTGTGTGAAAGACATGACGTCATTATGTTTGCTTCACATTTCGTAGCACTTCCCTATTCTTAAATCATTTGTTCACTAACTTATTTATTTACACCTACTGATATTGACATGGTGACGTATTTAATTGAAAAAAGAACATACATAGTTTATACGTTATCTACCTACCTGCCAACCAACCTAATTACCTATCTATATCTATCTATCTATCTTTCTATCTATCTATCTATCTATCTATCTATCTGTCTATCTATCTATCTATCTATCTATCTATCTATCTATCTATCTATCTATCTATCTATCTATCTATCTATCTATCTATCTATCTATCTATCTATCTATCTATCTATCTATCTATCTATCTATCTATCTATCTATCTATCTATCTATCTATCTATCTATCTATCTATCTATCTATCTATCTATCTATCTATCTATCTATCTATCTATCTATCTATCTATCTATCTATCTATCTATCTATCTATCTATCTATCTATTCTATCTATCTATCTATCTATCTATCTATCTATCTATCTATCTATCTATCTATCTATCTATCTATCTATCTATCTATCTATCTATCTATCTATCTATCTATCTATCTATCTATCTATCTATCTATCTATCTATCTATCTATCTATCTATCTATCTATCTATCTATCTATCTATCTATCTATCTATCTATCTATCTATCTATCTATCTATCTATCTATCTATCTATCTATCTATCTATCTATCTATCTATCTATCTATCTATCTATCTATCTATCTATCTATCTATCTATCTATCTATCTATCTATCTATCTATCTATCTATCTATCTATCTATCTATCTATCTATCTATCTATCTATCTATCTATCTAATCTATCTATCTTTCTGTTTGTTAGTATATTTATCTGTATATCAATCTATCTGTCGATCCGTCAATGCATTCACTGTCTAACTTCTAGTCAGCTGCAATCTTACCTGTATGTCTTTGCAGTGTCTGTCTGTCTATCTGTCCTCCAACGAACTTGCAATACAAATTTAACTAAAATTACTTTTTTTTTTGACTAGCCAAGAGATACATATTTTCACATTCAGTCTACAGTTTTCTGTGTACAATGCGGGGCATTGTTTAATTGTGCTATTATATTTATTGTTTGTTATTAGTTATTATTATGTACTGAAAGGAATGAACATACAATGTATCTGACATAATATGGGCTCAATTCTGATATAATTGTGCGATCATAATTATTATTATGTACTGAAAGGAATGAACATAAAATGTGTCTGACATAATATGGGCTCAATTCTGATATAATTGTGCGATCATAATTATTATTATGTACTGAAAGGAATGAACATAAAATGTGTCTGACATAATATGGGCTCAATTCTGATATAATTGTGCGATCATAATTATTATTATGTACTGAAAGGAATGAACATAAAATGTGTCTGACATAATATGGGCTCAATTCTGATATAATTGTGCGATCATAATTATTATTATGTACTGAAAGGAATGAACATAAAATGTATCTGACATAATATGGGCTCAATTCTGATATAATTGTGCGATCATAATTATTATTATGTACTGAAAGGAATGAACATAAAATGTGTCTGACATAATATGGGCTCAATTCTGATATAATTGTGCGATCATAATTATTATTATGTACTGAAAGGAATGAACATAAAATGTATCTGACATAATATGGGCTCAATTCTGATATAATTGTGCGATCATAATTATTATTATGTACTGAAAGGAATGAACATAAAATGTATCTGACATAATATGGGCTCAATTCTGATATAATTGTGCGATCATAATTATTATTATGTACTGAAAGGAATGAACATAAAATGTATCTGACATAATATGGGCTCAATTCTGATATAATTGTGCGATCATAATTATTATTATGTACTGAAAGGAATGAACATAAAATGTATCTGACATAATATGGGCTCAATTCTGATATAATTGTGCGATCATAATTATTATTATGTACTGAAAGGAATGAACATAAAATGTATCTGACATAATATAGGCTCAATTCTGATATAATTGTGCGATCATAATTATTATTTGATGTTGAATGGCACACACACACAAAAACAACAACATTATAATACTTTTATATGTGAAATGTAAAGGTGAATGCTTGGGGGGAGGGGGTGGGGGGGGGGAGGAGAGAAAAAGGGTGGGAGAGGGTGTATTCTGATACCTAACAATTACAGGGGGAACAACCGAACTCAGTTCTCGTTATGCCTAGTGGTACATGAGGCTTCAGAAAGGACTTTCCATGCTTTCCTATCCTGTGCAATCTTCAGTGCAGTCTTCCATGTCAGTTCACTTTCCATCGTTCGTCTCCATGCTGTTTTTGGGTGCCCCTGTTTTCTATTTCCCTCTGGTGTCCATGTGAGAGCTGTTTTGGCAGGTATATCAGGATTCATTCTCATAACGTGGCCAAACCATTTCCATTTTCTCTTATTTATCATACCGTCTAAAGTTTCTTGGTTTGTGAGCATATAGTGTTCGACAAGTGTTTTACAGACTATTCGAAACTCATCGAGTGATGCGGTCATTGCCACCGCCACCGCCATAACTGTCTAATTAAATATCTTTTTTTCCCTTTTAGATAAAAGAAATTACTATCTTGCTGTCTTGAATGGGACGAAACCAAAGCACTGACCTGATCCGTGATTATGGTAATCATAACAGATGGCGAAACATGACTGCCTACGCTTGCCGACAGGCACATGACAACGATGACGATCCACTTTAGGCTAGGTCAACCTAGGAGTCTGGATATAATGTAAAGATTCTTCTCGAAGATGAATCAAACCCAGAACCACTGAGCCTGCAGCAGTTTACGGGACATGCTGCAGACTCTTGGAAAAATGGGTAGCAAATACATAAATTCCCCGTGTGGATTCAGGGGCTAAGTTCATTAGAACACGGGCATCATGTGAGCTGAATTACAGTGGATAGAAGATGTCGACAGCAACCGCCAACACCATCAATGGAATCTCTACAAAACATCCTGATGATGTGGACTTCGCTGATGATATTTCTCTTCTGTTCCACTCACGAAATCAGATGCAAGATAAATCAAATATAGTTGATGCGAGATTACAACAGCTAGATATGGACATCCATAAGGGAAAGACAAAGATAATGAGAATAAACCAGGCAAATGGTAAAGTGGTTTCTCCTAATGGTATCCAACTCCAAGACGTGGAGTTGTACAGCTATGAGGACAGTAAGGTAGATGAATATGGACGAACTGATAGAGATTATAACATACGTGTGCAAAAGGCAAGTGGGGCTTTCATAGCACTAGGAAATTTGTGGAGGTGAAAACAAAACAAAAAGTAAAAGAAAAAAAAAATAGAGTGAACTAAATTTAAGATCTTCAATCATAATGGCAAATCAGAACCAAGTTACAATAGAGCGAAAGGTGAAGAAAAGACACTGATGTTAGACAGGACACACGCTGAGAAAACATCAGAACAATACAGCTAGAATGTCTTTGCACTGAAACTCACAAGGGCATAAAAATACAGGAAAAATACAACACACACACACACACGCGCACACACACACATACACACAAACACACACGGAGAAGAGTGCTTGAGAATGTTTAAAACGATGGGTAAGACATAGGGAGAGCATGCGATAGCGAAGGACCGAACGCCGAGCGTGAGTTGGTTGAGGACCTATGCTCCACTGGGGTATAGAAGGCAGAAGAGGAAGATGCCTCTGATACGATGTACAAATCTGTGCCAGCAGGACATGTGAACAAAATGTGGACTGCAGAAACATTGAGAGCTTTAAGTTTGAGAAGAAGCCCACCAAATAAATATGATGGCAACAACAGTCCTGCTGTCGCCTGCTCTAACTGTGGCAGACTTCTCTGAACGCCAGCCTGTATGTCTAGTCACACTCACTATCGCCATGGGCTGTGATTCTCATGTCTCCTTATAACACAATGGTTCTCATCCTTCCTAATGCGTCGACCCTCTGATACAGTTGTTCGTGTTATGACGCCCCCCCCCCACACCTTGCCATTGAATTATTTTTGTTGCTACTACATAACTTCAGTAAATATGTGTTTTCCGATGGTCGTAGGCGACCCCTGTGAAAGGGTCGTTCGCCCACAAAAGGGTCGCGACCCACAGGTTGAGAACCGCTGCTGTAGCACAATATAACGCTGCCGTCTGGAAAGACGGAAAAGTGAAAAGTGCCATCAAAGAACAAACGCTCTGGTGGGAACGGTGCTAGCGCGTTGGTTAGAAGCTCGCATGTCGGTCCGTAGGTAAAGGGTTTTTTCAAAAGTTAATTACATTTCCTATCAGGACGATCCAACCTGAAATGGATAGGAGCCAACTGTCCTGGGAAGTAAAGGTGGTTGGCGAAACATTGACCACATCACACATCGAATGCCGGCTGGTCCACAAAGGATGAACATAGCATATTACCAGTGAGCCACTGGCGTGGAAAAAAAATCCCTTTCATTTTACTTTAACGACACAGGTTCCTTAGGTTCTTTCATTCTCTGAATGAAAGCCTCGGGAAATGCAACGCAACTGAAACCATAAATAACAATTAAACAGTGCTACATAGACTCACGTAGATATGTAGTCCGGAATATGCAGGAGTGCGAGGAAATGAAAGAGTGGATTTTCTGGCTGAAAAAAGCGATAGCTAAAGGAACACTCGTACTGGGCTAAGGAGAGATATTCTAGCAGCCTTACAATGGAAACTATGGCTGTAACAAGAGCATTAGCATTTCTTGGTACACAAGAGTTCACACACTTGTGCATACTTAGTGACCCGATGAACATGCTTTAAAAATTTCCAGGATGGTTTCATCAGACAAGAATAGATTGCAACACTGAGTACTTCGCGAAGGGCTACCCTAACCTTCATCTTTATGCCTGGTAATGCGGGTGTTCACAGGAACGAGCGTGCAGATATCTCGCTGACACTGCGGTTGCTACAGCCAGTCCGGTACTGGACTGAAGCGATGTTATCACTGCCATGAACAGCACTTAACGTAACCACGAGCACGCCAAAGGGCTTGACTGCGTTTCCCTGTGTTTGTTGATGGACATGGGAGTGCAGATTCGAGCTGCAAGAAATAAACATTTCACCAAGGGGACAAGACATTTCTTTAATCAACACAAAACAGGCGTCATCTGTCGTTTTATACTTCTGGAGCTTTAAAGGAGGATAAAGGAGCACCCATGGGTCTGTCCGAAGTGCTGTGATGTTAATCTTCACTTATCACTCAATGAGACGTTATGAATGCCATTTATGAACAAATGCTGATAGAAGCAGACTATATGAAATAACATGTTTTAAAATGTGTAAACGAGTAAATAAGTGTGGATCGGGGAAGGAAGGACGTATGAGAGCAAGAGAACGACGAGTTTATACTCAGTGTGCTATGGAAACAGTCAGCATCTACACCTTAAGACCTTTCCTGCTGGAGACGGAGCACCTTTAGGTATGTCCGGTGTGCTATGATGTCGATTTTTAAAAAAAGCAGTCAGTAATCAGAACATTGTTAAGAAATTCTGCCCAAGACAGGAAAAAAAATATTGATTGCTGAAAGAACGGACGGATGGCTCCAGAAAAGCCTCCAGATAAAACAGTATTCAGTGCGAGTAGGTTGACCTGTGTCATATTTCACCCTACGTGTCTGACAGCCCCATTGAAGTTGGGATGGTTTGCGATAATGTATCTGTACATGATTCAACGTTGGCGCCGTCTAGAGTCTTCAGAATGGGCTTTTTGTGAAGGCGTCTTTAGCTGCACCGGTAATTTAGTAAGCAATAATTTGTACCAGGGTCTTAGCTACTGGTGGGAGAGGAGATTTGTGGACGGTGCCATGGGAATAAGGGACTGGGTGATAAGAATAGTTGATAAAGTGACTGGCATAAAAGATGGGGTGAAGTCCAACAAAGAAATCATACAGTGGAGGATCCGATATTTGCGTTAACAGGCATTAAATGGCGGGTTCTATAGAGTGGTAGCTCCATGAATTGGGAGTTCCTATGCGGTGAAACAGGGAGCGCTGGGCGTATTTTGTATGAATAAAAAGTAAAAGTCAACAACACTCTAGAACCTTCTTTTCCTGCCAAAAACAACTAGTGACGGAATTTGTACACGTCGACCCGATGTCGCTCTTTTCTAGTTTCTAAATTTTTTTTTTCTTTTTTAATCATGTCACCCAACCTTGCCGTACTTGTTGATAAAAGTATTCAAAATTTAATTGGTATTTGTATTTCCGATGCACAGTCGCAAGTTTTCCCGACATTCCTCGCATTTTCTAGAACAATCTGCAGATAGCGCTATATAAAGAGAGCCCATGGTTAATCAGACTCATTAAATCTAGTCATCTCCTTGTGAGATGCAATTTTTCGTTATTTAAAGCCCTACTCTGACTCTTGCCATTGGCCGCAATATAGCCCGACCATAAATATTGTCTAATAGATGAACGCGGTTTCTGGGACCTCTCCACGGGTGATCCTCATCCACATGATGGCACTTTGTGTCATAGGGTGTTTATCGCGTGTGTGATGTCCTAGTGGGGTAAACATCTACTATTACTATTGAACAGACTTAGACTTAGGCAGACTTTGAGGGTAGAAGGTAGAGAGGCAGGGGGTCTAGAAATACTCAGGATTAAGTTTAAAAAGCCCAGTGGGATGATGAGAGGAGGGTGGCGGAATGTTCACTTGGCATATTCGATTATATTAAAGAAACGTTTATAGTTTTTATTGAGAAAAACTGTTTTAATATTGGTAGATATAAACTTAGAGTTGAACTGCGTTCGTCATTTTTTGAAAGTTGAAATTTATAATTTCATAAATTGAATAACAAGTTATTAAACAAACGGTTCTGATTCATCTTAAGCTGTATGTGAGATAGCATGATGGTCTTTGTGAAATGGTAATTGTAATAAGGGATAGGATTGGAGAGGAAGTATTTCCATTGCGTAACGTTGATTTGGAAGTGGAAATAGTACAGCTATCAGGTGATGAAGAAGCAGAGTCAGGCTTAGAATAAGACGAGGAAGTAGATGAAGAAGAAGGAAAAGGAATTGAACAATGATATGCCATAGCACAACTACAAGTCATATTAGGAAGTCCCTGTTTCAGAGGTAAGGTAGGCACACATACACAGGAACATAGACAGACAGACAGACAGACAGACAGACAGACAGACAGACAGACAGACAGACAGACAGACAGACAGACAGACAGACAGACAGACAGACAGACAGACAGACAGACAGACAGACAGACAGACAGACAGACAGACAGACAGACAGTCAGGCAGGCAGGCAGGCAGGCAGGCAGGCAGGCAGATAGATAGATAGATAGATAGATAGATAGATAGATAGATAGATAGATAGATAGATAGATAGATAGATAGATAGATAGATAGATAGATAGATAGATAGATAGATAGATAGATAGATAGATAGATAGATAGATAGATAGATAGATAGATAGATAGATAGATAGATAGATAGACAGATAGATAGACAGACAGACAGACAGACAGACAGACAGACAGACAGACAGACAGACAGACAGACAGACAGACAGACAGACAGACAGACAGACAGACAGACAGACAGACAGACAGACAGACAGACAGACAGACAGACAGACAGACAGACAGACAGACAGACAGACAGACAGACAGACAGACAGACAGATAGATAGATAGATAGATAGATAGATAGATAGATAGATAGATAGATAGATAGATAGATAGATAGATAGATAGATAGATAGATAGATAGATAGATAGATAGATAGATAGATAGATAGATAGATAGATAGATAGATAGATAGATAGATAGATAGATAGATAGATAGATAGATAGATAGATAGATAGATAGATAGATAGATAGATAGATAGATAGATAGATAGATAGATAGATAGATAGATAGATAGATTAGATAGATAGATAGATAGATAGAAGGAGGTTTAAAATGAAAACCTTAAAGATGTGAAAAGAAAAAGAAAAACAACTATGCCATTTTCTTTTAACTTGTTCCTATATTTGTTAGGGATGCCAGGAGTGTTAAGCACGCGACTTAACAGATAAATAACATGCACCAAAGAGGAGCAGCGTTTTTTTATCAGTAAAGAGGGAAGACTAGAAATGCGTCAGAAAAAGAAGGTCCGGTAGGGTGAAGCATGCCCGTGAATCTTTGAGACTCTCCACGGGTAATCTGTACGAGCAACTTGTGCAGTGGTAGTTACCAGCATTAGTAGAGGTAGTTTACTGTAGCAGTATCCGAGCAGTAATAGCGGTATCAAACAAAGTAGTAGTATAGTTAGGATTACACAGTGCATAAGTAGGAGCAAATAGTATAATAAATAGAAACAAGTAATTGCAGTAGTAACAACAGGCAGCAGCGGCAGGAGAAGAAGTGGTGGTGGTGGTGGTGGTGGTTGTGATAAGGCTGATATGAGCAGCAGTTTTGTTGGGGTTATGTACGAGTGCAGACACACACCTAGAGATCTCCACCACATTCGTTCTTATTCTACACCAGCAATAAAACAATGCACACCTAAAAGTGTCGCTATTGATCCCTCGATGGAAACAAAGAACAATCAACAAAAGCGCATTTAGGAGTTTCTTGATGTTTATGTTTTCCTTCCTGTGTTTGCAGTTGTGACTGCGGTTGTGGAAGTCGTACAATAAAATGGGGTATTCTCAAGTACAGGATAGTGGTAGCTTTAAAACTAAGATTAGAAGAAAACATGCCAAGGTTCTGGAATAAATTAATATGAGTTTGTTGTTAATTATTTTTTTAATGTCTGTTATTATAAGGCGAGAAGCGGCTCGTCGAACGATTAAAACGATGGACTCTCAAGCGGGAGACCCAGGTTTGAATCTAGGTAAGGTTGGCAATTTTTTTGTCATAGGCAACAACAACAAAAATCCTCACCTGCACAGTCTGTGGCGATAGCACTAGCCATACGGCTGTAAATCCTCAGGCTCAAAGACCCCCTAAGACTACCGACACCGCAAAAGTGGTATAATAAAAGCAGTAATTGGCAGTTTTGATCATGAGGGTATGGTTGTGGGCAAACTATTGCAAGGTTTAGGAAAACATACACAATGAGTGTGTGAAATGTTGTCCCATTTTGGTGGAGTTGCTGTAAAGTATATTTTTTAACTTTCTTCAAGAAAAAAAATGTTTTTTTTTTTTCAAGTGTTTTCCCATCCTTACTGTGGTGAGGAAATGTGTGGATGTTCTGTTTAACATCCTAAAAAGGGAACACAACGCAGAATGTACTTCGAGAGCAATGTAAAAGCAATTTAGAAAAAAACATTCTTAGCCGCAACTGACTAAAGGATAAACCACGCCTAAGGAAAACAATGTTAACATAATGTTGACAGCGGCACGGTAATTTTAATAATAATAATGTTAGTACTAGCAAAGTACTGTTAGGCCAAATCAGGAAAACCTTTCGTGTTGTGCTGGCAGCTGCTTCTGTCTTTGATACAGTGACACGCATGTCATCACAAATACTCAATTGATTTCTGAACAATCACATTTTCACCAGCCCTGCAATGTTTCTGGCCGAGACAGCTTGGTTACTCGAGACCAACGGTTCTCAACATGTGGATCGAGGCCCATTTTTTCGGTCGAACGACCCTTTCACACGAGTTGCCTAGGACCATCGGAAAACATATTCATTGAAGTTATGAAGTAGTAACGAAAATATTTGTATATTTAGAGGCCGCCACAACATGAGGAAATTTATTAAAGGGTGGCGGCTTTAGGAAGGTTGAGGTCCCCTGCTCCAGACAGTCCTGTAGTGTATATTGATTACATGTTATTCCACGATGGGATGTTGTGGTATAACAGTTATTGTAAGTCTCCATGGGGAAGTGGGTAAGCTTATTGTCTGGTGCTCTGAAGGTAGTGGGAAGACTTGGTGGGGTAGCTAAAGAACGTTCTGCCTCCAGCTTGAGGGTGTTGGGTTCGAATCAGCATCAAGCCGGATTTATGTTTTCAAAACTAACCATGGCCTTTGGTTGACCCAGCTTAAAATAGGTACTATAATGTGAAGTAGAGGAGACCGACGTGATGCTGACCACATCACTCATTGAAGTCTAGTAAAAAATATGAGTCCAGCATCATATGCTTAATGCTCCATGGACAGGAAAATGGCTCTTTTACTCAGTTTTCAAGGAGGTGAGTTTTATTTCAAAGTCCGTTGTTCGGTCGGCGTGTGTATATTTTAAAGATACACGTGGGTCGTGGCTGGAACTATGGAGTTGTGTTCTCTGTGTGAGCCCCTTTACCAAGAGGTCAAGGCATTGGGATGAAATTGACGGTGTAATGATGTCGAACCTCATGCATTTGAGCACATTTTGATGGTTACTGCAACTGCTAAAGAGGACGGCTGCCTTAATTCATCCACACAAATTAAAGCAAAGTAAAGCAACCTGTGACGCAGCCGGCAGTGGGTGTAAATCCTATAACCTCGCGCCGGCCACCTTTGTTGCTTTTGAAACCTTTCCGTCTTTCCAAACGATAGTGTTACACTGCGCTATGAAGAGGTATGGGACTCACAGCCCATGGCGGTGACGATTGAGACCAGTAAGATCCGTACGTCAAGAAAAGTCTTCCCCAATGAGAACATGAGATTTCAGCACCGCTGTTGCCAGCACATGTGCCCAGTTTGCTTCTTCTCATTCTTTCTGCAATTTCCCCCCCCCCCCCTTTATTGCCTCCCTGATCTACCCCCTCCACGAAACACGGTCCGGTGTAATTCCCCCCCCCCTCCCCCCCCCCCTCCCCCCCCCCAAAAAAAAAATATCTATCTCAATAATTGTATCATTTATGTCAGGCTTGCACATATTTTTATATCCCAGCCGGGGCCGGCCTTGACATCTCCTACCCATCTGTAATTCATCAAAGAGGATGTTCTTTACGGACTCTACCATCCTCCATTCTCCAGGTGTGACCCAGCCACATGAGCCTTCGGAGAGTAAGCATCGAGAAAACTGTGGTAACACGTGCTCTTTCGAATACCTCGGCGTTGGTGATCCTGCCTTGCCACATAATGCCACGTATGCTTCTTAGACATCACATGAGGCCACTTTTACTTCCCACTATATTACTTGGTACGTTTTTTAGGTTGGGTCGGCCTGTAATACACAGTAGTGGCAGACCATTTGTAAAGTCTTACTAATCATGGGGTCGGCCTGTAATACACAGTAGTGGCAGACCATTTGTAAAGTCTAACTAATCATGGGGTCGGCCTGTAATACACAGTAGTGGCAGACCATTTGTAAAGTCTTACTAATCATGGGGTCGGCCTGTAATACACAGTAGTGGCAGACCATTTGTAAAGTCTTACTAATCATGGGGTCGGCCTAGCTTTTCGAAATGCATGACAGGCTATTTTCACAACTGTCTCAATGTGGTTTGCGAAAACATTAGAATGGGAACTGATTTCTTTTGTGCTGGTGTCCATGTTGCAGTCATCATGTTTTTTCTTGTATCTGACAGTCATTTCTGACATAGACGTTCTTTCCAGCCATAATGCTGAAGTGTCTAAAATCATCCCACTTGTCGCCTCTCCTACCTCTTTCCCACTCTATAATTTATAATGCACAGCATTATCCGGCCTTCCCCTTCTTATGATAAACGAGAACTGATTACTCCACTGTATTAGGAATAGTATGAAGACTTCGCACCACTACGCAATATACCACTCCGAGGCGAAGTGGTTAAGCCGTTTGCCTCACGCTCTAGAGGCCGTGGGTTTGTTTCACGGCGTGCCGTTCGGTTCAAGAGTGCAAATTTTACGGAGATTCCTGTGGATCGTCGCCGGAGCTACTGAGGTCATGCTCTGTGTGACGCTCTCGGCAGGCATCTAGCTGTTCTACAGAGAGAGAGAGAGAGAGAGAGAGAGAGAGAGAGAGAGAGAGAGAGAGAGAGAGAGTCATATGGGATAAAACCCAGTGCATTGAGATCCATCCTCTCTACCTTTACCTTCTCTAAGTGCCTGCTGTCTTGTTACTTAAATGAAGCATTCTGGGAATCTCTGATCCTACTCATTGCCAGGGAACACACCCATAGTGCCATGTGATATATACATCAATATGGAAATACTGTTTTATGTTCATTGTAAGTCCCATTTGTTTAGAGACTTGAACAGTATGTGTGTGGCGTGGAATTGTTTCTAGGTATCATCATCATGTAGCAGGTCACTTTTTAGTGAACAAAGCAAGCCGAGAAAGGACACGTGATGCATGGACAACACATGGACTCTATAGTATTGCTCCCGCCATGCTGCTCTGGAGAGGAGGAACTTTGATCCTGGGTTTGGTGTCGCAGTGGCCTGTGCTTCCTTCACCTCTCGAATTACACAGCGGAACACTTTTGCCTGGAAAGAAAGAAAATGTTAACAAATTGCAGGCCAGCATGTGTGCAATGGCAGTATACACACAAACACACGCACGCGCGTGCGCGCACGCACACACATACCATATATTTAAATATATGCAACTTACTTGTAGGTCATAGTTGTTTCTAAAAGTCTGATAGATACTTTTAGAACTGATTTATTTCTTTCTTAGATGTAACTTACTTGTGGTCCATAATTGTTTCTACACAAATATGTTATACTTGTGGTCGATAACTGTTTCTACAGAAATTTGTTATACTTGTTGGCCATAGTTGTTTCTGCAGAAATGCATTATAGATGTAGGCCATTTTTTTTTTTTTTTACCAAATTGTTATACTCATGGTCCAGAATTATTTTGACACATATACAATATAGATGTTGGTCAGAACTGTTTCTACACAAATATTTTATTCATGTGGACCATAAATGCTTCTAGGCAAATACGTTATAGGTGTGTGCCAGAACTGTTTCTACACAAATATTTTATTCATGTGGACCATAAATGCTTATAGGCAAATACGTTATAGGTGTGTGCCAGAACTGTTTCTACACAAATATTTTATTCATGTGGACCATAAATGCTTCTAGGCAAATACGTTATAGATGTTGGTCAGAACTGTTTCTACACAAATATTTTATTCATGTGGACCATAAATGCTTCTAGGCAAATACGTTATAGGTGTGTGCCAGAACTGTTTCTACACAAATATTTTATTCATGTGGACCATAAATGCTTATAAGCAAATACATTATAGGTTTGGGTTATAATGGTTTCTACACAAATTTGTCATAGGTGTGGGTTAGAGTGTGTGTTTTTTTTTTTACACAAATACATTATAAATGTGGGCCAGAATTGTTTCTACACAAATATGTTTGCTTGTGGGCCATAAATGCTTCTAAACATATGCATTAAAGGTGTGTGCCAGAATTGTCAATGAACTAGTGCATAACTTTGTGTGCCAAATTGTTTTTACACCCATATATCATACTTGTGGGTCAGAGCTGTTTCTACACAAATACATTATATCAATGGGCCAGACTTGTTTCTCAGCATACATATGTGTCAGAATGACTTCTCTACACATATACATTATACCTATGGGCCAGAATTGTTTCTCAGCATACATATGTGTCAGAAATACTTCAATACAAATACAACATTTGTGTGGCTGTCTTCACAACCTGTGGATTGTATCATTTATGCCGCTGGATAACCTTTGACCTGGAGTATATTGTGCTATGAAAGTGCTGCATGCGAATTCTCTACATATGCTACAGTTGTAGTCGTATATAGGTGATAAATCAGGCTACTATATATCTTGTTGCTACGCAGAATGCATATTAAAGTCTGCCTGGGCTTGTTCGGAAATTACGACATAAAGCAACAAACTGTCTGTATTCTCTTCATGCCGTTGTTGACATATAAGGCATTTACAGGTGATCTACGTTGCTGCTTGTTTGCAATTGTTTTTCGGTCAATGATATCTCGTATGTTATGTTATCACAATCAATGTCAGTGCACATTAGGCTTTCCGATGTATGCTCGGTCTTCTGATACAGCAGCCACTCTGAGGTGCATCGGCGACTGGATCGCGAACTAGCTCGCATGTAGACGGTCTCCGGTCGGGATTGTATTTAAGTCTGTCTCCTTCGAATGCTTCCCGTCCTTTTAAGGATGAAATTTTTCATTATTTGAAGCCCTACTCTGGCTCTTGCCAGGGGTCGCAGTATAGCCCGGTCTTAAATATTGCCTAATGGCTGAACGCGGTTTCTGGGACCTCTCCAAGGTGATCCTCATCCACATAGTGGCACTTTGTGTCATTGGGTGTTTATTGCTTGTGTGATGTCCTGGTGAGCTAGAGAGTCAGATCGCATCAACACTGCAAGAGTCATTTTCAGGGTGACGTGGTGTCGAGAAATGCTAATCCATTTGATATGGCGCACATAACCTAGCCATAATTATAATTTCAAAATCCCTCTTCGGAAATGCTTCTGAATGTAACGATTTTTTGTCCGCAAAGCAATCCAAACCAAGCCCCCTACTAATTGTTTCCACTAGAAGCAGGTTATAATGTCTCTTATATCGGCCTCGAAAGCGGTATAGACGTGATTCATGGCGCTTTACTCCGAGGTCACGTAAAAATTAGTGTCGAAGATTTGTCCATATACACAAGCCCAGTCCCTTCTCAGTAACTATGGTATCCTGTTTCAGTTTACACTCACTCATTTGCTTTTCTGGTGTCTTTCTGTAGGTCTCCTTTGTTCATCCACACCTCGCTTTCCCCATCTACCGTCCTCCGTAAAGTTATCCAAAGTACCATAAGATATTCTCCAGACATTTCCAAGTCATCTGTATCTTCTTGGTTTGTTCGCTTATTTGTGTTCACCGGCTGTAAACTCTAATGGGAAAGCCCCGATCTTTCTTCCATATTTTGGACTTTGACTTTGTTCCGAGACCTGAGTTTTGAGTGCACATCTGTTCAACAGATCTAGCTTATTTGTATGCAGAATGTAGTTCATTACCACTCATGCAGATGAACTAAGACTTCGAAGGAAAGACCTCTAATTTGTAGCCTTCTACGACATGCTAATTACGTAAAAGTGGGTCTATTATTTTTACCCTAGTCTGGAGCCCCAGAATCCACACAGGGATTCCACCTTTTATAACAAAGCTACATTACGTGATATCATAATCTTCTTGGGATCCGCAGTAGCTCAGAGCTACCTGGATGCTTTCTTAACTGGCCTGAAGAAATTGGGTTCAAATCCCAACCAGGTTGATTTTTTTTTTTTTAACTATACAATTGATACTGACTCCCAGGTTGACCCAGTCTAAAATAACTACCAGGAAATGGCCTTGCAGGGTAAGAGACATCAATCACCAAGTGTTCATTAGTCTTTGAAAAGATCAGCTTAGCGTCGTATGTCATATGTACCATTTCCATGAAATTAGACCAATAATTGCTTTAGACTATAGGAATGACCAAATATATTTTCAGCAACATGCGAAACAATTTTTAATCTAGAGAGACAGCATATTAAAATGAGAATTGCCAATTAAATTGTGCGGTCTATCATATAAATTGACATTGAATCCTGCATGAACAAGCAATTAGACAGACAAATTATGGCCCTGGGGAGAACAAAAGATCGTAGGAAGGAAAAAGTATGGCAGAATATAATACATTTTAAATAACAAAACACAAGAACTTCTATACATGATTTGGGGGAGGATTTGGGGGGGGGGGGGGCTTTAGTTCCTTTTTTTAAAACAGATTGAGCCAACCACCACACTAAATTAAAATCCTGGTATGGCTAGAGGGCTTAAGCCTCTAATTGCAGCCATCCTGGACAGAAGTCAGCTGTATATCAACATGCCAAACATGTGACACGCTGGCCACGTGAAGCCCTTTGCAAGTAATGGTTTTATTGTCTTCAGTTTTTTTTGCCGCGTATGGTCCTCGTGACAATGTAAAACATTCAGTTTACGATGTCTGCTGTACACAACAGAACGTGCACAACAAGTGTATCTCTTGTCTTGAACTCTTTTGGGTAGCCCTAGTAATACAGAGCTGCAGTGGCAAAGTCGTTAGCAAGTTTTTTTGCTGACACAGTGGTCAAGATTCAATTCCCATAATTGACGAGACTTTGCCTACCAACCGTTCTCTGAACCTGACCCTTCCTGAGAAAGATAACTAAAATTTCCAGAAGTTATGAAAATGAAAGTCGTGGGTTCAAATCTGTAAGGAGGTGGGTGTTTTTATTTTTTTATTTTTTATTAATTTGTTTGTTTAATCTTTACACCCAGATCGGCCCAGCCTTGAATGGGTATCAAGTAAAGTCATGGGAAGTAAGGGCGGCCGGCATGATGCTGACTTCATCACACACTATTAGGATGAAAACATAGTATCTCGCATCCCGTTTTGCGTATCAATGCACTGCAGGCAGATTTCCAAGGAGATCTATAGCTGATCCCATTTCCTTATCAATCACTTAACAATTTGGAGTTAAAAACCTCGCCAAAGTATTTCAGGACCCTCTCCGGTGCTATGGAGTTCGTGCACTGCGCTGAGATTCTTCAAACTAAGGCTTGAGATAGAAGTAGAACTGAGCACTTATGGATTACTACTCTTGTGCCATGATGTTGATCCATTGTTTAAACAAAACCAAACCAAATCCACAAGCGCACAATGTCTTTCAATGTTGAATAATCGGTCCATAGAGATGTGATCATGTCTAGCTGCTCCAGGCTGCACTGCCATATACACCAATCTGTCCAAGAACACCGAGTCGTGCTTGTTGTTGTAATCGTCTTCGTGACACGCATCTGGACTGACATTATTAACATAACTTCTGTCAATTGACAGACCAGTTATCGTAACTATACTATCATGGCTTAGAAGTTAAGGAGTGTCGGCCTTTCAAATGCCAGTGGTAGTATTTGCTGTAGACCTACATATACCTTAGTTAAGAGCGGGAAAAGTGGGCAGAAGAAACTTCAGAATGGGAAAAGTATGGAAAATACCACATCTCAATATTTATTAGAATGTGCATCACCTGATTCGTCATCCGTCCTCTTGCCACTTTGTTTCCGAAACCCTTCCCTAGGGCAGGAATGATCAATAGCATTGCCATTAATGTTAAAGCCATTATTTTTCTCGTGTGTGTGGTAACTCGTCAGAAATTGAATGGATTTTAAAGATAGAACGTAAAAAGGATGTGCAAGCTGGAACAAAAATGCGTAAGAAAAATCCATCAAACATACAGAAAAGAGCGTCAGAAGTTTCAGTGTAGCTCTTCAGTGAGGTGAGTTTCCGGTGCTCGATTGCTACTGCCACTGAAACGTTTCTTAGGATATCCTGTATAGATTAGACAGCAATCGCAATAACTGTCGTCTGCAAGATGAAAAACATAAACTTTTTGTCTTCTTTGTCATCATTAGCATCATCATCTTGTAATCTCCAACAGTTGTATGAGTTTGTGTGCATGGAAAAATCTTGCCAAAAAGGTGCCAAGACTCTTTTCGCGTCGTCTCCATCTTTCTTTAGTTATATAGATCTTTCTATATATCAGCTACACTAAGGAAAAGACTATTAGGGACACTGTTGGACTTTAGGGAAGTTGCTTGCATGTGGAAAAAGGATAATAAGTAGACTAGCTGAGAGACATCTAAGGTAGAAATACAGTTTCTTAACAGAATGCAAAGAGTGCTGAGTGAAGAAAAGTTAATGAGGCAGTCTTTCAAGAAATTGAGAAATACGTTAAACTATAGATTGATTAATGACAATCGACGTAAGTAACCATAGAAACGAGGTGTCTGAGAAAAACTGTTAGAGTGACCAAAAGAGAGAAAATCAGAAATAAGGTCATACGAGATAAAGTCCGCACAGAACCAATTTTAAATTACGTATAATGAAAGCAAATCAAATGGTTTGCCCATTTGGAGAGGATGCCTTCTGATGCTGTACTAAACATGCAAATACCAAAAGAGGAGAGGGACGCAGAGCAAGAAGTAGACCAAGAACAAGATGAAAAGATAACATCAGAGAAACTCTACAGCACCACGATGTGTCTTTGGTCGAAGTAACCAGAAGAGCACGAAGCAGGACCTTATATCTCCCTAGATACACGAAGCGGTAAAAGTAGACTTAAAGAAGAAGCAGCAGAAGACGTAGGCATTTAGATTTTCTTAACGTTTTGTGAAAGTAAAAAAAACGTGAAAACCATGTGACAACTGTAGGGCGGTGATATTGATGATAAAATGAAGAAGAAGACGACTATGAAGAACAAATACTAAGAGAAGGAGGAACAGGAAAAGGAGGAGGAGTAGGAGAAGGAGTTGTAGGAGGAAGAGGAGAACAACAACAACAATCATAACAACAACAACAACAACATTAACAACGATGACAACAACAGCAGCAGCCAATACACCGATGTATTATTTATGTACTAAAATAGGCGTCCTAATATATTATACTGTTTATTGTTCAACCCAACCAGGCCCGTACGACCAACTACCAACACCCGGTGACACAAAGTGCGCCATTCGGATGAGCATCGCTCGGGTACAATCCCAAAAACTCCGTTCAACCGTAAGGTTATATATAATCTTCATGGCGAAGTGGTCAAGCCTTTTGCCTCGCCCTCTGAAGGTCGTGGGTTCATTTCACGGCTGCGTCATTCAGTTCACGAAAGCAACTTTTTTTTTTAGATCCCCTGGGATCGTCGCCGGAACTACAGATCTCGTTCTCTGCTCCGTGCTCTAGGCAGGCGGCTAGCCGTTCTGAGGAGAGAGACCAAGCCGTATGGGAAAAACCTCCGTGCAATGAAGTCCATCCTCTCGACCATCAGGGGTGGGACTTTAAAATTACGAAAAATTGCGTCCCAAATTAGGACCGTTTCAAATTATATCGTTGTTATACCTTAGTGTGGTACTAATTATTCACCGCAAACCCTGACTTCTGTTTACAAAAATTAGTGATCTAAAACTGTGGCGTGGCCTATTTAAAGAATAAAAAATAAAAAATAAAAAAATTTGTCAAACTTTTGTGTTTTGGTGATCCGATTGGGATGTGTTTCTATTGATCTAAACCCTGATGTACTCTGAAAGCCGAAGAGTGCACTTCACAGAGATAAAAGAGCAGCGCTGTCTGCTGTTTACGTTACCTGAATACACCATTAGCGTCTGCATTCGAATTGACATATCTTTTAAAATTATGTACATTGAAAAAGTGCAATTGATGTGCACGTTTTCATTTTAAATCATTCACTTTTCAATTTAAATGTTCATGATTCATTTGTGTACTCACTTACGGAAAGATCACGGAGATGTGAAAAATATGGGTGATCATTGTGGATTTTTTCGGTGCGCGAGTTACATTCATGCGCATAATTCACGATTCAATATTAAACAAATTGTAATGCATTGACTGTTAATCACAGAATAAAAAAGAAATAAGTTGAGACAGGAAGAAAATATAATTCAAGAGATCGCCTATCAACTTGCTGGTTATGAGTCTGTGTGTCACTCGGTGCGGTTTGTTTTGTTTTATAATTAATCTCTATTTTTAGGTCGATCCAGACAGAAAAGGATATCAGAAGATGTTCTGAGAAGTAAACGCGGCCGCAGTGGTATTGATCACATCTTTGAAAGAGTTATTTCACTAACTGGCGTTTGCCTCGAGTGCTAAGGGTCCAGGGTTCAGGCCCCGGTGAAGGCTGTATTTCACGTGGAATGGTAGTAATTTTCCGTGGTCTCTTGGTAGTAAGATTCAACACCCGTGTGTATTGTTGAGCACGTTTAAAAAGAAATCCCTTAGCGGCCGGAAATCGAAAAGGTTAGCCTCACGGCGTTGCCAAAGCAAAATTTTGAGTTAAACATCTACCCAAAGTGTATTAGGATCCTACCGGGTGTTACAGAGTTCGTGCACTGTGATGAGATTCCACCGATTCAGGCTTGACTTAGAAGTAGAACGGAGCCCTTATGGTTTAAACCCTTGTGTTATGATGCTGATCTGTCGTATAAGCCAAACTAAACCAGTTCACTAACACACAAGATCGGTCACAGTAAGCAGCAAGGGAGATTACTAACATCGAGTTGTCAAGTTTTCTTTTTATGGCAGAAACCTCATTACCTGATTCGTATTCTTCTCACACCTTCAGATGTCTCCCTCCTCCTCCTCCTTCTCCTCATCATCATCTCCTTTTTTGTCAGACGTCTTTAGGAGAGACAGGTAATAGCCTAGCGCTCAGTGGGTGACACTAGCTATTGCCTTTCGGAGAGAAAAACAGTCTGTAATGGCATCAGTCTTGTAACTTCTTGGGCGCCCTCTTGCGCTATTATCAGATCAGACATTTGGTTTTCTTTTCATAAGGAGTTTGTATATCCACAGTAACAAAATATATTTATTATGATAACACAGGCATTTAATTATGGAATAAGAACACAATTTGACCAAAACATATCTCCATACTGTCTGTTTCGCTTGTTGAAGAATATATTGTCCTCCACTTTTTAATCGCATTTTGTTACGTTTGCGGGTGGATCGCTAGTAGACGACTTTGTAGCCGCAAATAACTTTTTTTTTTAGTCTGTCTACTATGATCGCATCGACACTGCATGAGTTCTTTTCATGGCTCTTTGTGGTGTGCAATGATAAGCCATTTTATATCGCGCACATAACTTAGTCACAATCATAACCTAAGCTCCCCCCTTCGGGGATGATGGATGCTCATTGAACGTGACTATTTTTATTTAGCAAAGCAACAGTCTTTCAGTATAGTCAATGGTGATATGGGGGTTCTGCCATATACATAAGGGAACGTTGGGGTCTTGCCATATACTTAAGGGAGCGTTGGGGTCTAGCCATATACATAAGGGAATGTTGGGGTCTTGCCATATACTTAAGGGAGCGTTGGGGTCTTGCCATACACTCGTGGGGGGGGGGGGGGGCCTCAGACATGACCTGAAAAAGGTTGGAGACCACTGTTTAGAGGCATTTGTGATGGTAAATGATGTTGCTGCAATATTCGGGTTGTCATTACCTTTATTTGACATCATATGTTATCCCTAGAGTATGTTTCATAGAATCGTCTCTCACTTTACGTAAATGCTTTTAATTTGATGATATAAAATATGTATATAAGAGCTGCATGTGCAGCTCGATATATAATTTTACATAAAGAAAGTACAAGACCTGGCCTAAAACCAGTGCAACTGGTGGGATGGTTTAGCTACTTTTCGAGAGTAGCATGGTACTAACTGTCCCAGAGTGCCATGCTGAAGACATACAATGGACACAGAGCAAAGGAAAGACCCCGCAGAAAATGGAATCATGGCATCAAGAACAGTCTGCAGGAAATTAGGACTAGCTTATGCAACACATTGGAAAGAACACACAGAAGACCCCGCTCCGGCCCCTCCACACATTTAGATAAAGTGAGTATTGTAGCCTAATGCAGGTATGAACATAGTATTTATAGGACGTATACTCGTAAAGTTAGCGTCTGTGGCTAAGGCGTTGCGAACAAGCAACCTAGTGTCAAGGTTTGGACCGCGTTAGCGCAGTCGATAGGAGGCTCGCTTTCAAATCCAGCTGCGACTAGCTGCAGAAAATGGTCGCTGTTCGAAAGCGGGCGGTTCTCGGGGTTCACGCAGCCTCTAAGAAATGGGTACCAGAGTGATACTCTAGGGTAAGTGGAGGAACGTCGCTGTAGCTACAGAGTTACGTGCAGACGGCGATACAGGCGGACAATTTCTTATCAGCTGTCCGTACCGGTGGCAGAGCACTTATGGTTTATAACCGTGTGCAATGAGTCTAGTTTACATCTCCCGACTTTACCTTTTTAATGCCAGGATGCCAAGTTCGATCCTAGCTGCTGACGATTTGTCTTGCCTTGGTTTCGACGGTTGCACCGAGAGCTGACTGTTCGATGGCACTGACAAACTACTCAACGTAACATTTGTTTCGAAACACCACAGCAACCCAAAAATGCTGAAATTAGTTTTGCAACGTCTTGTAAAGGATACGCAACTAACTTTGTATATTTATACAGAGATGGAGGAAGTCGAGCTTTCTTTGAGACAAGTTTACCTGATAATAAACATTGGATAGCATCGTAAAAGTGAAGGTCCGGTACCAAGCCTTCAGGGGTATCATGCTTAAAGCATTACTGTATAGTTCAGTCGGCCCTTGGTAGGTGATGTTTTCAACATCACGGACCGCCTTTACTTCCCATGACTTATCTAGTACAAGTTCAAGGCTAAGTCAACCTAACAGTCAAGGTCATTTTTGAAATAAAAAGTCCGTCTCCACCAGGACCCGAACCTACGACCTTCAGATCGGCAGGCGAGCGTCTAACCGCTACACCACGGTGACTACCTTCCTTTCTGATAACTATCAATTTACTATTTTTATTCTTTATGGTGTTGTCTCGTACGTCTATTTCCTTCTTCTGTATATATGCAGGCCAATCAGTACAGTTTGTTTCTCATACAATGTGTATGCCAGTACAGCCACGCTCTTCCACAACTATCATTCATCGTTACCAGTATTTGTCTAACATATTGTGTTTAACAAATTATATTTCGTGTTTGTTTGAAAGATCGGATCGATGTTTTCCCCTAATCAATGGAGATTATATTTTTTATTGATTCGAACACTAGCAGATTGATCTCCATCATCGTATTGTAGCACATCCGGACTTCTCATGCCATGTGTGTCATCCGTAAGTAAGTTACTAAGGTGTCAGTAAGCAGCTTTGTTATTTGCTGATTCTAGACGTTAAGATCCAGCGTGCAGTGATTTGAAATCTTGTGTTTTCTTTCACCCTATACCCATCCTTTTGTTTATATTATTGTTGGTCGCCACATTTACTTCAAATTCAAATTCTCATCACTTTATTCTCTCCATTCGTCTAAATCAGTTTCATTTTTAAAAAAGTGATAGCTTGTTACTGTTAGTGATTGTTGTAAGCTTTACTTCTTATTACTGATACAACATACATTTTGACAGTCGTCTCATTTTCTCTTTACTTTGTTTTCCCTTAATGTGTAGTTGGCAAACAACACATTAGTGGCCATTCCATCGATGAACTTCTATGTTCGATGACATGTTAAACAAGCTCACGCAAAACACCTACCTAAACATTTTAGTTCAGGACACTGCCGTGTTATATAACTACATCCACTATCAACCAGCAGTACTTTAGTCTCCACCGTTAGTCATGCACTGGCCTCCAATGGTGTAATCGAGGTGTATGTTGGGCTGGTCTAGCTAGTGAATGGATCTTTTCAGCTTCCGCAAATTGAATGCGACAACGCTGAAAGCCACAGAATTCTATCATTCTCGGAGCAAAGTGGTCGGCCATTACCGCTCTAGACCTTTTGTTGCTACTGATGTCATGAAATTGTAGAACCAATCGTGTATTCCGTTTTTACACTAGCGTTTCATATGTATGCGTTTCTATACTGGGATTTTTAAATCTTATCATTTTCTAGTCTATTTTCTTTCTATATTATTACATGCTGGTGTGTGTGTGTGTTTGTGAGTGTTTGTGTGTGTTTGTTTTCCTGTGTGTGTTTGTGTGCGTGTATATGTGGTTAGACGGTTACAATTTCTTACATTCTGATGCAAACTGATGGGATAAATGGCCTAATTAGACTACTGATCAAGTATGTTCTTTTCCTCCTTTCTGTTCTTCTTATTTTCGCTGGTCTTTTTCTTCAATTCCTCTTACCCTCATCCTTTCTGGTCAAACTCTTCTGTCGTATTCTCCTCTTACTCTTCCTCTTCTTTGTGTACCTCCGTAACATTACTAACTCCTAATTCAAAATCTTCCCATCTCAATCCCGCAAACTTCATAATTCTGCGCTTCAGATATGCGGTACTACTTGCTTTATGAAGCAGTATCGTTGCACTCGAGTTCTCAGGATCAGAATGATGTCACGACATGGAGGTGACGGCCATTAAATCTAGCCACTCCACCAAGACTTTAGAATCCTTTATTTGTACCTTGGTTACACAAACACCTAGGTGACTGAACTGTTTATGCAATTTTATCTGCAGTCCTGGAGTTACGGCCCTTGGTATTCTCGTGCTTTTTATTCTTAGGCCGCAGTTGTCTTTTCATTACACCGGCAAGACATCAACGTGGCTGCTTATGGATACGTAAGTTAAGTGATTTTTGAGTATTCGTGTTATATTTTTTTTTAAATTATTTGGACACCACAGGGGAAAAGATCTCGTGGAAGACCAAGGGAAACCCTACGTAGAACTATCATCAGGGAAGGCTCGCTCATGGGCCACTCAAACATCCAAGACCTGCAACGGATTGCAACGAACCGCCATGCATGGAGAGTCATGACCTCTGCCCTATGTGCCGCACTCGACACAAGAGGAAAGACTAACTAAATGTGCTGACGAAGGCTCTATAGCCCTAATGTTCACTTTGCATTTGTGTTTCTCACATTGTGAAGCTCGCTGATCTAGTGTTCGTTCGGTTTTATATCTTGCCCTCACATTGCTTTGGGAAATCGTCAGCCATTACCGCTGCTAAACATGTGTTGCTACTTATATCATACAAATTGTGCATCCAATCGTTTATTCCGTTTGTATACTTTATATACGCTACGGGGCTTTTATCTTGTTATTATCTGGAGTCGATTTGTGCAACAGATTTTGGGGCCAAAATGGCTGACAGCTGACGCTCTGAAAAGTGATTCGTCTCCACTTATGTTTCACTGATGCAAATACCCCATTTCTGGACCGGCAATATCAAGGTCTAGTCGCACAGCTACCGAGCTGCGTGCTTCATGATATGTGGATTTCATGCCAAATGTGGTTTTTTTTCCCCTCTTTTTTTCCTGTTGTGTCCGCGGCGTGTTGTTTACTGCACAAATATAGTTGGTGACCAGTTACGTTCAGAATGGTGTGTGCTTTTTGCTGGTGCGACGCGGCTTCTTTTATGTCTGACCTTTTGTGCCAACAGTGAGCTGCAGTTCTGGTTTGGGGCCAGAAGGAAAACTACCAACTCTAACCCCATATGTGACAGGAAAGTAAACGCAAAAGAGGTGTTAAAGACCTTTACTTAACTATTTAGGCGAAGAACGGCTGGATAATAAATAAGTAACTACTTTGTTTTCACCCTCGAAAAATCTTGGCAGATTCCGTCTAGACTACAACCTGAAGGCGTGATCAACTCCGAGACTTCAAGAATAAATAGGCCCTGGCGTTGTCGATATACAGACGAGTTTATATTAGAGACAACATTGCAGATATAGATAATCTATTTCAAGCGAACGAAAGAAGAAGAAGAATCAAAATATTTCAAAGACATCAAACGAAACAACTTTGTTTTTAGTTATCTATGCAATAATAAGCCTGACATAAAAAAAAAAAAAATCAAACTTGTCGGTAGTTTATTAACATGTCGTGTGATTTCAAAGAACATAGCGGTTTATTTTTTCTCTCCACACGACAATCAACTAAAATCATAACATTTACAATCATAAACGATATTATCATATACAAAACAACCATTTGTTTTAATTGATTTCCACGCCAACCGGCCAACATGCCAAACAACCGTCTGACCCCTGTGACCTATGAAGAATTGTCCCCCCAGCAATCTCTAGAAGGTCACAGACATCTAGGCCTAGGGGGCACTTAACCAAGCGTTAATTAATTGACAAGACAGCTAACAGTGTGAGATGACTTTTTGCCATTACGTGTAAGTGGCAGCTTCAAGACATTCCGTTCGTCTTATATACATACACACACATACACATACACACAAACATCCACACAGACACATACGTGATTTATTCCTAGATTTATTTTAAATTATTTACCACCACAATCACCTATAAATATTCACTGCCAAAGTTATCTTTTATTACTTACCACTGGAACCATGTGGGGCGTCCATGGCTTAAGCTTCGTGCATCCGACTAGTAATTCCAATGTACCGCGATCGAAACCCACTGTTGGCTTCGTGGATTTTTATCATGGTATGGGGCGTCGCTTGTAGACCCATCCTGAAATGGATACCAGGATGTATGTCCTGAGGAGGTAAAGGCGGCCGGCGTAATGACCACATTACCCACCTAGTGCTGATTGGTCAGTAAAATATGGGTTCTCTTCCCATATGCTCGGTGAGGGATATTCACTTTTTTTTTTTTAACTTTTACTTACTACAATCACCTACAACTGTTCACTACTAAAGTTATCTTTTATTACTTAACGCTAGAAACATATTCTGATACTAATAACTCAAATCAACCACATTGATTGATTTATGATTAGAAATATCCTGTATAAATTACCAGCTTATAATATGAACTTCATCAATAAGGGAAGAAAAGAAGCTGGCGTTGAATAAGACACGCGTTGAGAAAAGCTGAGAATAATATAACTAGAATGTCTTTGCACTGGAACTCACAGAGGCATAGAAATAAAGGAAGACAATATACCATGGAGAAGGAAGCTAGCGAACGAAGTTAAAAATATGAGGACATGGGGAGAGCTGCATGCAATAGCAAAGGATAGAAAGACTTGGCGAGAGCTGGTTGAGAACCTATGCTCCATTGGAGGTAAGAAAGGCAAAAAAAAAAAAAACATGTACTAAAAAGGCGCATATATTCAAGCTTAAATCAAGTAATCGTGTTAAATTCTAAGGGAGAGAAAATGCAAGCATTATTTTGAGAAAAACAAAAACATCAAAACATCAACAGCAGCATACAGCTAATCACTTTATTTTATTTTTTTTTTTTCAAGCAGACATGTCACAATAAAACGTAGAATTCTGATTAAAAGATCAGAAGTTTGGCTGAGATTTGTCACAGTTGTTGTGTTTCATCTGGACACGAATCCGTCACGATGAATAATTGATACTGTGATTGCAAGTTTTATCTGCATTTTTATAAATACATTTCAAGAATTTTGAAAAAACGCGTGAGATTTATTTTTCTAGGCGGCTTTTCATCCGCTTAGGGGGCTGCTTGGTCTCGAGGCGTGGTGGATTCAATAGGGTTGGGATTCCTTTCACGTGGACTTTAACTTCTAGACTCCCCTGGTCTTTGGGTAGTGAGATCGGACGCCCGTGTGCATTGTTGCGCATGTAAAAAAATCCATTGGAAATAGAAAAGAGTAGCCAAACGGCGCTGCCCTGGCGAAATTTAGAGTTAAAATCTACCTAAAGTATTTCAGGATCCTCGCCCATGCTACAGAGCCTGTGCACTGTGCTCAGCTTCTTTGGACTCAGACTTGAGTTAGAAGAAGAACGGAGCACGTATGGGTTACTACTCGTGTGTCATGATGTTGATCTGTTGTTCAAGCTTCAAACTTTCCCCGCCTTTACTCCCTCAAGAAACATTATTCTTACTTTTCATTTCCTCTCTTAGTTCCGTCTATATCCTCGCTAATCTCAACCCACATCCCTTGTTCTTTTGCTGTATCTTTCAATTTCTTCTATAAATTTCAGTACATGTACTATCTTTAATTTCCATCTCCATATCTGTTTTTAAAATACGATAAAGACCCTTTTCACAACTCATTCAAGTCGTATAATTTATGAACCAGTCAGCACTTGATTTGTGATGTGGTAACTTCTTTTTGTATTCCACCTACTTGTGTGAATTCTAGTGTAAAGGATAATATGGTTATATTATTAGTTTTCCTCCCTCCCGATTCAAGCAAATGTGTTTAATAATTCCTAGACATTTAGATTAGTGAAGTTCCCGTGTGGGTTGCAGGGCCTCATTGTGAGGGAAACAGGAGCAGACCCAGTGCCTTAAAAAAGCATGTTGTAAGAGTCGACTAACTGGGAACTCGGAGTTGCATCTGTCCGAGCGACAAGAAACAAGCAACTGCACACAAATAAGCTAGTAAAACTGATGTACACGCAAAACACAGGCCCTGGCACAAAGCTAAAGTCGAAAGGAACGAACAACCAGGACTTTCCGTTAGGGGTTACATTTGGTGACAAAGAAGAAGAAGAAGAAGAAGAAGAAGAAGAAGAAGAAGAAGAAGAAGAAGAAGAAGAAGAA
Organism: Candidula unifasciata; assembly: GCA_905116865.2. Taxonomy (NCBI): domain Eukaryota; kingdom Metazoa; phylum Mollusca; class Gastropoda; order Stylommatophora; family Geomitridae; genus Candidula; species Candidula unifasciata. The sequence continues at coordinate 730,598 of CAJHNH020007667.1, forward strand.
GAAGAAGAAGAAGAAGAAGAAGAAGAAGAAGAACAACAACAACAACAACAACAACAACAACAACAACAAGAACAAGAACACGAAGAACAAGAACAATAACAAGAAGAAGAAGAACAAGAAGAAGAAGAAGAAGAAGAAGAAGAAGAAGAAGAAGAAGAAGAAGAAGAAGAAGAAGAAGAAGAAGAAGAAGAAGAAGAAGAAGAAGAAGAAGAAGAAGAAGAAGAAGAAGAACAAGAACAAGAACAAGAAAAAGAACAAGAACAAGAAGAAGAAGAAGAAGAACAAGAACAAGAAGAAGAAGAAGAAGAATGAAAAAATATACAAACTTTAATTGGAATCATGAAATTCAACAGAACGTGTCGACCAAACTCTGTACCAATGAATGCAACTTAATGAATCACAAATTACAAGAAGCTAACAGGAAGGTCACACAGAACGGACAAGTGAGAACATTTAGTTGAATTTGACCGGTTGTTTTCTCTCCCAAAACTGATCTTCCTAATCATATTTTGGGTTGCGTTAATTTATTGACAGCAATCATCCCCGCTTTTCAGATGATCGCAAACCATTCAAGCACTTTTTAACATTTTTGTAAATACGCAGAAGAAATGGTGTGTACTCCAAATAATGGCATCGGAACCCACAAGGGAAAATTTTGTCAATAGTTTCCGCTTTATGCTCTGGTCTTTTTCTGTCCTCGGAATTGTTTACTCTGTAACTCAAGTACTCTCTACACAAACAGCAGTAGCTGTAAACATTTTGACACTAAATTTATTCGGCGCTTTACAAATATCCTACCCCTAGATGACGTCACAGGACGGTCCAATATTGTAGAATGTGGTAAGACTGGTTTCTGATGCTTTTAATGAGCCCAAAACACCTAGAACTGGCGCTAACCCCAGCCCACCTACGTCCCACGAAAGAGAGAGCAGCTTAGGTCCCCCCATGACTGCATGCAGCTTATCGGCCACCTCCTGAAGTATTAGACTGTCCCGTGACGTGTGGATTTCCCCTGTTTGGGGTAGGATATTAATAAAGCACCATTTATTCAGACACTACGAGATGCACGAAAGTTAGGTGTGATTTACGTTGTTACTACAGTTGCTGGGAGTTAATTATTCTAGCCTCCAGTGGTGGTGGTGGTGGTAGTAGTAGTAGTAGTAGTAGTAGTATAAGTAGTAGTAGTAGTAATAGTAATAGTAGTAGTAGTAGTAGTAGTAGTAGTAGTAGTAGTAGTAGTAGTAGTAGTAGTAGTAGTAGTAGTAGTAGTAGTAGTAGTAATAGTAATAGTAGTAGTAGTAGTAGTAGTAGTAGTAGTAGTAGTAGTAGTAGTAGTAGTAATAGTAGTAGTAGTAGTAGTAGTAGTAGTAGTAGTAGTAGTAGTAGTAGTAGTAGTAGTAGTAGTAGTAGTAGTAGTAGTAGTAGTAGTAGTAGATTTTTACCCGACTAGGACATTACACAAGCGATAAACACCTAATGGCACAAAGTACCATCATGTGGATGAGGATCACCCGTGGAGAGGTCCCAGAAACAGCGTTCAGCCATTTGACCATATTTATGGCCGGGCTATATTACGGCCCCTGGCAAGAGCCAGGGTGGGGCTTCAAAATAACGAAAAATTGCATATCACAAGTAGATTAATAGATAAGGATAGCCTCCAGAAGTAGTAGTAGTAGTAGACTTTTACCCCACCAGGACATCCCACAAGCGATAAACACCTGATGACACAAAGTGCCACCATGTGGATGAGGATCACAAGTGGAAAGGTCCCAGAAACCGCGTTCAGCCATTAGACCATATTTATGGTCGGGCTATATTGCAGCCCCTGGCAAGAGTCAGAGTAATAACGAAAAATTCCATCTCACAAGGAGTTGACTAGATTGAGCATTAATTATAATAGCCTTCAGATACTTTTCATGGCTGCCATACAATACATAGCTACCGTATTCGATCTAAATATTGCTGAATATGTCACCTAATGATGACTTTTCTTTAAAACAAATAGCCTCTAAGAAAATATAAGTTCATGCATTTCTTTGCTAAACGATTTCTGTGCAACATGTTTTTTTTTTTGGCTAACTTTGTGTATATAAAAAGGATTCTGCTGAGCAGCAAACACAGCAGGAACCTTCCGATCATCATAAGGAGTGTCTTTTTCCCCTTGTCTGCTCTTTTCCCCTTTCCATCTGTGTGTGTTTCCTTACAGTCTCTCTATACTGTTCTCTCTCTCTTTCATTCTCTCTCTTTCTCTCTCTTTCTCTCTCTCTCTTTCCGTAAATTGTGCCCCCAGGGCAGCGTCTATCCACTTGACAACAACATCTCCCAAATTATTATTTTAAATAGAACACAGTATGTCATCCTTGATAACTTGATGACTACCACTTAAGCCTCTCAATGTATTTTCGTTGCTAGATACGCACAGAAAAATTGAAGTAAACAGTCTACCAACGCTGTGATTACTGCTATCTGTATTTATGAATAGCATTCATTGGGAAGTCTCACAGAACTCAGCTACTCAGATCCCTACCCGTTTAATAAATAAGCAACGCCTGCTTTACCTCCAGTCCTGTTTATTCTCACACAAAAAAAATCTCAATTTTTCGTCCTGAGTCATCTTAAATTAGCGCACTTTAAGAAATATACGAAAAGACTAGTAACAACAAACTTCCTAACTGAATCGTCTATCTTATGGACTTTAACAAAGATACTGTGGATGCAAACTGTAATAATAAAAAAAAATGTAAGTAAGTAAAGATCCCTTTTTACGCATCTAGGCGCATCGGGCATATAGGAAAAGCATCCATATTTTTACAGACCAATCGGCGCTAGGTGGGTAATGTGGTCAGCATGACGCCGGCCGTCTTTACTTCCCTAGGACATACATCCTGGTACCCATTTTAGACTGTGTTGACCCGCGACGTAAACAGTGTGTGTTATTCAACGGGTGTGAAATTTTTCATTCCAGCCATCTGAATATGTCAATGATAGTCAAGGCAAACCCATACATGAGGAGGGCAAGATCAGAGAAAGGTGGAAAGAATATTTTCAGACTCTTCTGAATGTAACAGGAAATGAGGAAACAGTACCATTCACACCCAGATGTACAAACGAGGAACAGCCTACAACAATCGAACAAGAAGTCAGAGAAGCAATCAGATGCAGTCCCAAAAATAAGGCATCAGGTGTTGATGGAATATCAGCCGAGGCAATACAGGCTTGTGGAGAAATTGGAGTCACCTGGCTACTCCACATATTTAGGAAAGCCTGGAATGAAAGAACTGTACCAATAGACTGGCAAAGAGCTCTTATAGTCCCAATTTGGAAAAGAAAAGGCAATAAGCAAGATTGAAACAATTACAGAGGCATCTCCCTTCTAAGCCACGTAGGAAAAATGTTTGCCAAAATTCTGGAACAACGAATTAGATCCGTTGTAGAACCGATCCTGAGCCCATCACAGGTCGGATTTAGGAAAGGAAGAGGGTGTACTGACGCTATTTTTGCTTTAAGACAAGTTAGCGAAAAGACAATAGAACACAGACATCAAATGAACATCGCTTTCATAGATCAAGAAAAAGCTTTCGATAGAGTAAACAGAAATTTATTATGGAAAGTTCTTGAAAACTACGGTATAAATGGAACAATTTTAGATTGTGTTAGGGCTATTTATAGACAAAGTGAAAGCGCCATTAGAACAAGAGCTGGAATCACAGACTGGTTCCCAGTAACATCAGGAGTAAGACAAGGTTGCGTATTATCACCTTTACTTTTCATAAAAGTTATGGACAATATTATTAAAATAGACATAACACCAACAGATGTCGATAAACAGGAGGACTTCAATGAGCTGCTCTTTGCCGACGATCAATGCATATTTCACAGTGATAGTAAACAGCTGCAAGACCACATGAACCTACTACACGACAGTTGCCTCAAGCATCATATGAAGATCAATATTGAAAAGACAGAAGTCATGAGCATAAGTAGAGAGCAACAGACCATCGACATAAAGATTCTAGATCACAGCCTAAAACAAGTGCAAGAATTTAAATACCTGGGAAGTATCTTTACATCCAATGGTAAAATAGACAGAGAGATTGAAGCAAGAATCCAACAAGCCAACAATGTCGCATACCAGCTTGCCCCAATTTTAAAACACCCTGCTGTCCCAGCTGAGATAAAAAGACAAATTATAAATACAATCTTTATACCGACATTAGGTTATCAATGTCAGACTTGGACATTAACAAAAGAACATAAGAGAAGACTAACCACCTGTGAAATGAGATGTTTGAGAATGGCTGCGAATAAAACCAGAAGAGATCGAGTGAGAAACGATGTGATTACAAGAACTATTGGAACCATACCCATCGTTAAATTTATTGAGAAGCAAAGAATGAAATGGTTTGGTCACCTAATGAGAATGGAACCAACGATGCCAGCATCAAGAGCATACAACATGAAAATGATACAAATCCACGCAGTCAGCAGTGGGTTTCGATTGCTGTACGTTGGAATTACGAGTCGGGCTCCCAACGCCTTAGCCACGGACACCGCTAATAACAAATGTAAGATCTGCCAGAATTTCGTAATCTCATTCTAGAGCCACTATCGGGATCGTGTCTTATACGCCTTAAGCGAGGCTGACCAATCTGTTCCACTCTGTACCCCTCAATGGACAGTGATGTCTACGCCTCTGGGGGTTGCCCAGTTAGTCTAATGATAGAGTCGACCCTGCAACAAGGACGATTATATTAGCTTGAGTTTCATTCTGCGGGGAATAGCGGAGTATGCCGAGAAATAATACACTGGTTTCACAGAGAGAACGCAAAGAGCATTTATAGTTATGTTGAGCTGGAGGTTTCCGAAGAGCATTTATGGTTATGTAAAGCTAGCTGGAGGTTCGCATGTTGTTACATTGATGTAAAATAGGAAGTTAGCATACTGTTTGTTTTATATGCTTCTTCTCTTCTTCCTCCACTTTCTCCTTTTCCTCGTCCTCATTCTTTTCTTTCATTCTTCACCCACCACTCTTCTTCTTCTTTTTTCTAACCTCTACCCTGAAACGGGGCGTAGACCCTCGGCCACCTAGGGTACTTTATTTTTAATTCACCCTGACAATTCAGGAGTTTCTGGGAATGTCCAATATTCTAGGATTGCTAAGTACTGTTATTAGTGTTATAGTTAGGGTTAGAATCGTTGTCAGCCCCGAACGCATCAGACACCTACTAATCTTGACTCTTGCCCTAACCCATACAACCCTCGAATATTCAACTTTCCCGGGAACTCCTGAGCTGCCACTAGTGTAGTCCTTGTAAATCGGAATTTTTTTTAACTTTACTCACAGATAATACTTGAGGTATGAGCCCTTACTATTGATGCTGGGTTATAGATTAGTAAACGCGTTTCACAGTTTCGACACCTTCGGCGACTAGGGCTACTTTCTTCTTCTTCTTCTTTTTCTTCTTCTTCTTCTTCTTCTTCTTCTTCTTCTTCTTCTTCTTCTTCTTCTTCTTCTTCTTCTTCTTCTTCTTCTTCTTCTTCTTCTTCTTCTTCTTCTTCTTCTTCTTCTTCTTCTTCTTCTTCTTCTTCTTCTTCTTCTCTTCTTCTTCTTTCTTCTTCTTCTTCTTCTTCTTCTTCTTCTTCTTCTTCTTCTTCTTCTTCTTCTTCTTCTTCTTCTTCTTCTTCTTCTTCTTCTTCTTCTTCTTCTTCTTCTTCTTCTTCTTCTTCTTTTTCTTCTTCTTCTTCTTCTTCTTCTTCTTCTTCTTCTTCTTCTTCTTCTTCTTCTTCTTCTTCTTCTTCTTCTTCTTCTTCTTCTTCTTCTTCTTCTTCTTCTTCTTCTTCTTCTTCTTCTTCTTCTTCTTCTTCTTTTCTTCTTCTTCTTCTTCTTCTTCTTCTTCTTCTTCTTCTTTTTCTTCTTCTTCTTCTTCTTCTTCTTCTTCTTCTTCTTCTTCTTCTTCTTCTTCTTCTTCTTCTTCATCCTCTTCTTCTTCTTCTTCTTCTTCTTCTTCTTCTTCTTCTTCTTCTTCTTCTTCTTCTTCTTCTTCTTCTTCTTCTTCTTCTTCTTCTTCTTCTTCTTCTTCTTCTTCTTCTTCTTCTTCTTCTTCTTCTTCTTCTTCTTCTTCTTCTTCTTCTTCGTTTTCTTCTTATTTTTCTTCTTCTTCTTCGTGTTCACCGACTGTTAACTCTGGCGGAAGTTCTGGTTGTTTGTCTTCTTCTGAACTCAAGTCTTGTTCAAGAAATTGGGTTATGCGTCATCATCATGTAGCAGGTCCTTTGCAGAACTTCGCTCTCATCACAGTCTGCCTGAAAGAAACTCGGTCTCTCGCCAGTTCTTCCGCCTCATGAACTTTCACACTCAAAGAGTCACTTATATCCTGCGCCCATCTTCGTGTCGGTTGGCCCCTGCCCCTCCTTCCTGGTACCATGCCTTCTGCTATAATTTTGTTCAATCCGTCGTGGCGCTTGTTATGACCAAAATATTTCAGCTTTCGAGAAAGGATGCTGTTTATCAGCCAATCTTCCTTGATGTTCAGATCTTTTAAGATGTCAATATTTCTCATCTTCTTTGTCCAAGATATTCTGAGAATCTTTCTATAGCATTCCAGCTCAAAAGCCCCTATCTTATTTTTTTAAGACTGGGAGAAAGTTCCCGACTCACATTCGTATGTTACTACAAGAAATCTGCATGTTCTCAAAATTTTAATTTTGATTTCCTTGCCGGTGCTCAACCATGGACTTTCAATGCTGTTAAAATTGTACTGCACTTGCTGGTGGATTTGTTTTTCTAATGCCGTTTTTCTTCACTTATATATAAAGCGATTTGATTTCTGAATTCAAGACCTCCTGACATTCTTATTCAGTTGTTGCATAAGATGCGGCATACTAGAAGTTAACTGATTGCTAAAATGTGCGTTTTTACCTCCTAAATGTCTTCCATACAGTTAGTGTTGAAATAGAGCTGAAATTTTTTAAGTAGTAAATACGGTATCTGTAGCGAGCAGGTAACATTTTCAGTCAAGAGAAACTACAAGAAAACCTTGAGAGGCTCAGATAAGTAGTAGAGGGAAGAGAAGACCGTTACAGTTTTTCAGGGCCCCCAGTGACTTTAAAACTTGTTTAAGTGTGTAAGAAATGGTGATAGTAACAATAATACTGATATATGGCTCATAGTCCGTTCATATATTTTCGGAAGGGGGTGGGGGGCAGGCTTAGACAAATATTTTTGGAGGGGAGTGCAAAATGCCTTAACTCCTAGTTTTCAGCTTCCCCCTCTCCCGCTTTTAAAACCATAAAAGAAATGTAGCCGAACGATATCAGACAGATAACCAAGCCTCAAACAGTTAGTAAGAAACTGGTGTCTTTAGGAATGATAGGTCACGAGCATGGTCGGATAGCCACTGTGCAGCAGCCACGTCATCCATCCATTCATTTATGGAAAAAAATAATTCGACCACGTTAAACCTACTACTAGCAGTATCGGCTGCGTGATGATGAGTGCAGCGCAATCAAAGTAAGTAGCAGGGCTACCCATGCAGTGACCTGGAACTTGTACTAATGCTGTTTATAAGTCTGGTACGCATTACCCAGCTGCCAGTATATCGATTTTGGAACATCAGTTGTCTACTTGAGTTTGCAGTCATCTAAGATATTAACGCAGTGCGGTTGCAAATTGTATGTTTTTTTTTTTTAATGACTGTTAATCAAAGATAAGGTAGAGGTACTGCCATAAAAGTGGTGCTACGTGAGTAGCAACATTTTCCGCGTTCGCTCCAAAAAGGGCATTTGGCACCTTGTGCTGTAGTTTACAGTTAGGCTGCGATATCGGTATCGTTTAGCCCAAAGCATCCGATTTCGGCAAACACCTACTTTGTCGGTTTGTACGACATGCTTGTGAGGAAGCAGTAGGTCTATTCTTTCTTCCACAAAAATATGGGCTATTGAAACCCACACAGAGGATGTATGGATAAGAAACCCACACGGAGGCTGTATGGATAAGAAACCCACACAGAGGCTGTATAGATAAGAAACCCACACAGAGGATGTATGGATAAGAAACGCACATGGAGGCTGTATGGATAAGAAACCCACACAGAGGCTGTATAAATAAGAAACCCACACAGAGGCTGTATGGATAAGAAACCCACGCGGATGCTGTATGGATCACAAACCCACACAGAGGCTGTATAGATAAGAAACCCACACAGAGGCTGTATGGATAAGAAACCCACACAGAGGCTGTATAGATAAGAAACCCACACAGAGGCTGTATAGATAAGAAACCCACACAGAGGCTGTATGGATAAGAAAGGTGAAGAAATACTAAATAAGTTACTAATAAAGTGCAAACACTGGTGCCTATTAGTGTAATGGTAGTTGCCGATGTGTTATATTAATATAAGGTAACACTACGTTAGTGTGATGATAGTTGCCGATGTGTTATTTTAATAGAAGGTAACACTACGTTAGTGTGATGATAGTTGCCGATGTGTTATATTAATGGAAGGTAACACTACGTTAGTGTGATGATAGTTGCCGATGTGTTATATTAATGGAAGGTAACACTACGTTAGTGTGATGGTAGTTGCCGATGTGTTATATTAATAGAAGGTAACACTACGTTAGTGTGATGATAGTTGCCGATGTGTTATATTAATGGAAGGTAACACTACGTTAGTGTAATAGTAGTTGCCGGTGTGTTATATTAATAGAAGGTAACACTACGTTAGTGTGATGGTAGCTGCCGTTGTGTTATATTAATGGAAGGTAACACTACGTTAGTGTAATAGTAGTTGCCGGTGTGTTATATTAATAGAAGGTAACACTACGTTAGTGTGATTGTAGCTGCCGTTGTGTTATATTAATGGAAGCTAACACGACGTTAGTGTGATGGTAGTTGCCGGTGTGTTATATTAATAGAAGGTAACACTACGTTAGTGTGATGGTAGTTGCCGTTGTGTTATATTAATGGAAGATAACACTAAGTTAGTGTGATGGTAGCTGACCGTGTGTTATATTAATGGAAGGTAACACTTCGTTAGTGTGATGGTAGTTGGCGGTGTGTTATTTAATGGAAGTTAACACTACGTTAGTGTGATGTTAGTTGGCGGTGTGTTATATTAATGGAAGGTAACACTACGTTAGTGTAATGGTAGGCGGTGTGTTATATTAATGGAAGGTAACACTACGTTAGTGTGATGGTAGTTGGCCTTATATTATATTAATGAAAGTTAACACTGTGTTAGTGTGATGGTAGTTGGCGGTGTGTTATATTAATGGAAGGTACCACTGCGATAGTGTGATGGTATTTTGCGGTGTGTCCATTTAATGGAAGTCCTCAATGTTTTAGTATAATGTTAGTACCAAGTATGTTTGTTTTATAGTAGTTTTCAAGGTGTTTATTTGTTGATAACAGTCTGCCTCACATTACTTTGATAGTTTATATTGTGTTAGTTAGATGGTATTTCCCACTGTGTCATTTGACAGTAGTTACCAGTGTATTAATTTCAAGTTAGTTTCTAGTGAACAAGAGTCACTTCATGTTACTCTCTGTTCTGTTACTTTGGTGATCGTCTCCAGTGTGTTAATTTGATGTTAGATCTTCTATGTTAGTTTAATGGTAGTCCCCAATGTTTTCTATCTCTCTATCTTCCTCAGATGAATCCCTGGACGAGACTAGACATCGCCGTGCTAGCCATCATCGCCATTGTTCTAACATGCACACAAGGCTTGAAAATTGACTTATCTCGTCTAGCCCTCCACAGACCGTCTTTCCATGCACAGAAACGAAACGGAGTCTGTGATGGTAAGTATATCCATCTCTCTCTCTCTCTCTCTGTGTGTGCGCGCGCGCGCGTGTGTGTGTATGTGTGTGTGTGTGTGAGACAAGCGGGGGTGTTCTAACAACTAGCTTGAAAAGTTTAGGGTTTGAGTCCAGCTGTGGGCGATTTTTTTCCTAAAATGAAAAGGTTTCTAATTGATTTTAACCTCCAGCGGTTTCCAACTTTTTACATTGACCCCTCCCACCCCCCCCCCCACCCCCGACCCCTACCCCCCCCCTCTCATCAAGTGCTTTGCTGACTGGCGTGAGCGATCGTGCCTCTCCAAAATCTGCAACATGTGTTGTAACCCTTCTAGCCATGACAAAAGACTGTAAAGAATCTTCTCACGCTGTCTTCTTCCGTCTCTCTTTCCACAGATTTTTCCAGTGGTTACAACATGTTCCATTTCCCCTCTTCTCATAACATGACCAAAAAAAAAAAAAAAAAAAAACGACTGTTTCTTTCTGATATTTGTGATAAGTTGTCTTCGAGCATTCGCCTCTTTCAGAACATCTACGTTACTCTTCTTAGCTGTCCAATGAATTCTAAGTATTCTTCTTTAAAACCACATCTCCGCGGTCTCAAGATATTGTTTGGCTTGTTTAATAATTGTCCAGGATTTACAACCGTATGTTAAACATGACTCTTTATAGCATGCGTCAATTTAATTCTTGTCCTAACCTCCATCGACATGGATTTATTGCACAAAGTGTTCTTCATTTTGTAAAATGCAGCTTTGGCCTGTCATATTATATTCGTCATCTCTGTGAAACTTCTTCCATCGGATGTTATCCATGTGCTTAGATACTTAAATTTCTTTACTTGTGCTTCCGCCCTTTAAAGTGGAGTACAAAAACGAACAATCGCAAACACTGGTAACATAAAATGTGAGAAAAACATCCAATGTAAATCAAAGTGTCAAATGCTGTTAAAAACAAATCTCAATGCGATGGTTGACATTGTTTTGTCTCGCTGATATCTGCTAGTTTTGGTCTGATGTCTGCTAGTTTTGGTCTGATGTCTGCTAGTTTTGGTCTGATGTCTGCTAGTTTTGGTCTGATGTCTGCTAGTTTTGGTCTGATGTCTGCTAGTTTTGGTCTGATGTCTGCTAGTTTTGGTCTGATGTCTGCTAGTTTTGGTCTGATGTCTGCTAGTTTTGGTCTGATGTCTGCTAGTTTTGGTCTGATGTCTGCTAGTTTTGGTCTGATGTTGGGGAATGCTCAGCCTAGATCCCTCTCCGCATCAAGCTGGCAGTGCAGTTTTCTTTTGTGACTGTTACATTTCAATTTATAATTAAACTAAAGGGGAAAAGGAAACTTCCTAATACAACATACTTTTAAAAATACAGATTGCTTGGACGCCCTATTGTACTTACTCCCCTCACACTCCACTTCGAAAATCACTGTTGTAATCCTCAGTCATGTATAGGTGCATCGAGTTTGAAAATCACCATTGTAATCCCCAGTCATGTATAGGTGCATCGTATACCAAACCTTCTTATCTGAGAGTGAAACAATCTTCTTAGCCCTGAGTTGTATCCCAACTGAGTGGTTTTGTCTCCACGGAGCAGCCTGTCGATCTATAAAAGCATTGCACAAAGCACAAAATACTAGCTCCTGCGACGACCTTTATAGTTGTTTAAAACTAACGAACCCGCAGACAGTATAAAGCTAAGCAGTTACCTCTAGAATGCAAGGCAGACAGCATAATCACTTCGCCACAGGAACTGTAAACGTTAGGAAATAGGAAGTTCGCATTACATTATTCCAAGCTCTTTTAATATAATTGTTTATCTTTATGTTGTTTGTTTATTTGACGGTTCAACATCATAGTGTGACACAGTCGTGGTCTTCACATCCCCCAAGTATGGATGTGCCTAATTCGGCCACGGTGTCTGGATACAGTTCGTAGCTCTCTTGAATCGTACTCAAGAACAAGGCCAGTGGTGTAACAATTACACAGCAGTTTATTTATTAACAATATTATCAGGTCAAACAGAATGCATCATTTCAATAACCAATAGTATAGGAACACTTCATTATCTTATTACTGGCTATTCGTATGTCTCTCTATGAGTTTCTTAATCACTCTCTTAGCTAAACTCCAAGTTTAATATATATCTTCTAAACGAAGTACAGCTCTAGTTTTCCCAACTGGTCTCTCAAGCGATCCAGTCCTAACTGTTCTCTCAAGCCGTCCAGTCCTAACTGTTCTCTCAAACCGCTCGCTCCTCGCTGACCTCCCCTCGCTTTCCCTCTCTTTCTCGCGTGCGTTCTCAATCACTTCCTGTCATCTGTCTCTGGTGGTCACGTTTGGATAAACGTATCTTCAGTTGGACACGTGCATCGCGTTGCTCACCTCCCTCTCTGTCGTATGTTTCCATCCTTCACTGTCAGATGTCATGGTTTTACCATGATAACCGCACTCAATTCAACTCTGGTCATCGTGCAGATGTTCTGTATCGCTGGCCAGGCCAGCTTTCTAATCACCCATTTCTGTCATGTCACACGGTGAAGGATTAGTATGCCTTGTTGGTGGTCTGAAATGTATGCTTTGTTCATTTAACCCCTTTCTGCCTATATTTCATTATATTCGCCCCCTACCTTTAAAAAAAAATGCTTCTTATCTGCATTTTAATCTCTACAAACTACTCTAATTATACCCGCTGCCTAACTAAACCTTATATGAACATCTAGCCTCGTAATGAAAGCATACATCATAACATGTAACATAATAAAATTCATGCAGTATAAGGAAAACGTGACATTTATACAATAACTAATAGTCATCAATTCGAAAGACGTAAAATAAAACGATACAACTCCCTCGTTGTATTAGCATAACAATCTCTGATTCACTGGTTACCCTAGTGAATGTGCGGAGTTGTCTGAAGTATAAAGGAATAGTTTTTGTATTCCCTCTTTACAAATTTAAACCTGATCATTTTTTTATGAAAGGCGATGTCTCCATAATCACATCGACAACGGTTACTGAACATCTATACGATTACTAGTTAGATAAAATAAAATCATAAACATTGTAATATATTGAAAATAGTTCATATATATATATATATATATATATATATATATATATATATATATATATATATATATATATATATATACAACAAGAAATGACATGCCATGTATCCCCAGTTATCAATAAAGTAAAACTCAAAAATGTCATTTCCCCAAGAAAGGATGAAAATAGAACCTCTGAGAAAGTCAACATAGACTGAATAATGAAGTATAACCTTTACAGAGTATAAAGAATTCTTATACCGTTAGGTATACTAACTGGAGAGAATATCTCAGAAACGAACCATAGCATTTCTTCAATTCGAATGTGCAATGCTATCTCCTGCATTTTCAGTTATTTAACTACTGTGATAGTCCAAAGCGTTTATTGCTGTTTCCTTAAGAGGTTACTTAATCTATTTAATGCATATCGCATCTTCTGTAAAGAAATAGCCGGCGTGTATTCATTTACAAATCATGTCATGCTTTGGGCTGGCTTATCGCCAAGTACGTTTCTAACTGTGTACCTCCGTAAAGTCTGGTTAAACATGATAATCTTCTCTAATGACTCAAATCAGTCATGTTTCTGACATAATGTATAAGAGAGGTTTTGTGGCCAGTAACTCTCTTAGCGAACATAAAATATGTAGGTATTGTAATATTTACCCACAACCGAACGTGTGGATTTTCACTTGTCAGGGAGAGTACAACACGATTATTAGACGTTCATAGTGCAAAATCAAATGCAAAAATTAAATGGTAGGGACAAAACAACAGGTATATATTTAATATTTTCGGACAAATGACATGTAGACACAACAACAGAATGTGTTTAGTGAGCGCGGTACCTCTGTACACAGCAATATAGCGTACGTAAATTGTAATTAATGAAACTAATTACTTGTTATACACCCTACAATCATCTTTTGAACCATTTTTCGAGCGATCCCATTTCAGTCAGTCATGAGGGAAAGGGGTGGGGGGGGGGGGGGGGGGGGGGAGCTGTAATTAATGTATGGTTTACTCAGGGTATAAATTCAGTCTACCCCCTGATGATTCTGGCCTTCTAACTGTAGTGGATGCTAATTGTTCTAGTTCTATTTCTTCTTCTGTCTTATTAGTGATCTGTGTTTTTTCTTTTGTTAAATGATTAGTTACTTTTGAACAATTAATGCCTTTCCGTCGTAAATAAAGAAAAGTTATAGGTCCCAGCAGTATGCATAATCCAAATATCAGTTTGATCCTGTTTCTGTGTGTATTTAAAGTATTTTCTTGTAAAGTGTCAACCTGACTTAATTCATGTATGAGATCATGCATGTTTATCGCACTAATAATCTTTAGATGTTGTGGCATGTCTTGCACTTTGAATGTTGGTAGTGATGTCTCTAACGGTTCCCAAACCCTAATAGAATGAAAGCTATTATTCTTGATAAAATCTAAACTCCTATCGTTGATTATCATATTTTCCGTGTATGATCGGTCGGCAGTTATTTGGAATCCATCGCTGGTTATGCCACACGATGCTGCTAGCCGAATAATGCTAAAAGGGGGGTCGACTTCGAAGTGTTCTACCTTATCATATTTCATTACAATAGCACACGGGTGTGATACATAAGTGCTCCATTATACTTCTATCTCAAGTCTGAGTCTGAAGGTTCTCAGCGCAGTGCACGAACTCTGTTGCATCAGTGAGGATCTTGAAATACTATGGGTAAATTTTTAACTCCGAATTTTGCCAGGGCAACACCGTGCGCAACAATACACAACGCGTCCGATCTTACTACCCAGAGACCAGAGAAAGTTACTAAAAGTCTACATGAACAAATCTAAGCTTTCACCGGGGCATAAACTCTTGAGCACTCGAGGCAGACCCCATGCCTCTAGACCACGCGATCCCATTTTAAACATAACTATGGGCTTCTATGAAGCCGCTGTGGTGTCGCGACTAGACGTTCGCCTGTGGGCCCTAAGGTCGAGGGCTGAGGTCCTGACAGAGCCCGAATTTTTTTTTCTTTTTCGAAAATGTTTATGGCTCCCAGGTGGACACAGCCTTAAATTTATGTCACGTTATGTCCTGGGAACCTATGGCTGGTCTGGTGCTGGACGGAAATGATGTTATCAATGCCATGTGCAGCACGTACTGGGAAAATGAATACGGCAAAAGGGCATGACTCCGTACCCCTGCCTATGCTAACTGATAGATATGGGCGTGTAACCTGGAGCTGCAGGAAATGAACATTTAAGATGAATCAACACAGAGCAGTTGTCATCGATCGTTTGACACTTGTGTTGCCTTTGTGGAGGAGATCAATGCATCTATAGATCCGTCTCGAGTGCTATGATGATAATCCTCACCAGTCAGTGTGTAGACCTCAACCCCCCCCCCCCCCCCCCGTTTCCCCAGTCAATTAAGAGTCAACGTCACAGCACTCGGGACACTCCTATAAGCGCTCCGTTCCCATCTTCAGCAGCAAGCGAAGAGGTACAGTTCTATAGTGCTAGCAACAGATTGATTGTCTATCTGTCTCGCCTTTTCCTTAAAATTTAAAGACCCTCAAAAAAATAGATACACTGGATGGGCAGCAGTTAGAACCGTTCCCTGCCAGAGATGCAGTACCAAATAAGTACCAAATCAAGTCCTGGAAAGTCAAGGCGGCCGGTGTGATGTATGTAGACCACATCAGCCACCGAGTGCCGATTGGTCTATAAAATATAGATCTAGCAATAAAAGCCAAGTAGATCCCAATGCTTTGAAAAGGGTCCTTTACTTTTTGTG